>PVJL010001403.1:0-267087 GCA_004026885.1 Lyroderma lyra | reverse complement strand
CACACACACACATGCACACACATGTGCACACACACCACAAACACATGCACACACACACACACACACACACACACACACATATACACACACAGTGGCTGATGTTCGGTGAGCCATTCTGAACCCAAGTCCGGCGTGCTGTTTATAAAGTTTTTGCACTTCAAGTTTGTGATGTTCCCTTGGCCAGGGTGCTTGTCCTTCTCCTCCTGCCTCTCCAGGGGAAAAATTCTGTTTTCAACAGCCAGTTCCCCAGTTACCTTCCTAAAGTCAGTTTCTCCTTCTTTGGTGGACTCACAACAGCTTTAGACGTTACCAAATCATATTATCTTCATCTTTTAAAGAGGTAGCATAGGCAGAATAGGCATGGTTAGGGCCAAGGACCAGGGGGCTCTTCCTCACCTTCTGTGCTCCAGTGACCTATGTGGGTTGGATGATCCTGGGCCTTTAAATCAGTAACTCAGATTTTTGGCCCTCTGGATTTCTCTATCCGTGAAATGGGAGACTCTCCCGCCAGCCAGAGGATAATGAAGAATGTTTACCCAGCACACTTTGTTTATGTTCAAAGTTCCCAACACAAAAAAATCGTTTCAAGATATCATATGCCAGATATGATAGGAAACACCTTTGTTTCAAAAGGCCTAAAGCCTCCATCCTGTTGGAGTAATGTGGCTACTGGTTTACATGTTTGTAGAAGGCAAAAGCACTCCTGTTATACACCCTTCAGCCACGTCGGTGGTTAGAGGGTTCGTGTTTTCGGTGTGTGTGAGGTTCACGAGAAGTCGGAGGGGGGCACCCAGTACCGGCTCATACAGATTCTCACCCAAAGTTAAGTTTACACCAAAACACAGCTGAAACTGAGTTTCGCTTGATTTCCACCTGAAACCATAATTCATCAGAGGTTCATTTGAAAATTTCCCCTATCTAGTTGAGGACTTGAGACAAGTTCACTCAGAGTTTTGGGAGCCTCAACAAACCTCTCAGTGAACTTGGCATGAATTTGAGGTTTTGATTCAGAAGTTTGGGGTTTTCATTCAGGAGCTTTGCATGATCCTCGGCTATCTCTTGCTACAATCTGAAATCCCATCAGACTCACTTCAGACCATATGGAGTGAAGACAGAGACCTCTATGGTTCTTACCCACTCACCACACATTCATTCCTACATTTCTATATCCTCAGCAGACCTCACCAGGCTTCTACAGAGAACACTTCTTTTTCTTTTTCTTAAAAAAATTTTAAAAAGGACATTAGTCTCAGTGGCTGCTAGAAATGAACTGGTCAAAAAGACTATCAATTTCTTGACACTCCATTACATATGTTGAAGGATTGTCTCCAAAGTGTTTCCTTTCACTACTCTCCACAGACGTGTTTGCTGCTTTTGAATCCCATAACCTCCCCCAACTGTATAACATATTAAGATCTTAAACTACTATTTCTAATTATGGTGGTCACTTTTCAGAAGGTTCATTATATAATTTCAAGTATAAAAGCTACACAAGTTTTAGTCAGTCCTTTAAAAGACTTGTATTGAATACTGTTGATATTTGTAATAAATGAGACAATATAAAGTTGTATAGTTTTAAAGTCTGAGATTTGCTGCATTGATTTTCCCTATGCGAGTGATTGTCCCAGTGTGAGAATCTGTTTTCATTACAGATTCTCATTTATAGTTAAGTGACTCTTACTTTTATGGTGAACTGTATTTTGTTGCTGCTTGCAGTATAGGTAATAGCAGATAATAAGAAGAAATGGCACAAACTGACCTAAAATAGCGAAATTTCTATTAGTTTTGACAATGGGGAGAAATTCCCATTTCCTTTGGTGAATGATGCAAATGAAGGGTTTTTCTCCGTTATAGTGCTTTGGGGGACATCTGGCTGCAAAGTATCAGGTTCTTGCAGAGAACAGTGCTTTACAATTGATTTCCAAGTTATTTCTCAAATCCTCAGGAAACAGATTAGCTCTGCAGTATTTATTCAAACATATTGGAAATCAAAGTGAGTTTGAACTGGTAAAATGTCTGAATTGAAGACTATTTGTAAAAAAAAAAATTGCATCTGGATTCCTTTTAAGGATGTATGGTCATTGAAACATGGCTAATAAAGTTTCTAAGCCAAGTCCTTTGAAGGAAACTCTTTCATGAATAGAAGAGACAGTTGAGAATAAATTATAATCATCAAGTCAATTGTTTCTAATAAGTGGGTTCTTGAAAACTCTTTGTTCCTTTAAGATTTAAGTTTCTCCTCAAGCCTAGTTTTCACTATTAATTTTCTGGGTATACTTTGTGTTCACAGAGAATGCAAATGTATGCTTCAATCCAGCTTCTGAATCAGTGAGATTCGTGAGAAACTGGGGGCATTACCCAGCCCCTAGCTGCTGCCTCCCTGGCTAGCTCGGTTATCACTGCTGGCTACATTTTCTTTGTTCTCTTCCATCACCACCATTTCCCAGGCAAGTGAATGCACGTCCCCTGAACCTCCATTTTCTCTGGTCCTCCGTGGGCTGGTTTCCCCACCTCAGATCATTATCAAGCTTGAAACTTCCTTCATCCGTCTTTCTTCCTTCTCCCCAGAGTTCAATCAGCAACCGAGAAGAACCCAGCCACTGATTTCACCACAATATCACCCACTTACCTCTAGGCCTCTCCATTTCCTCTACTAGAATACTGGCTCAGCAACTGACCTTTCATCACCTGGCCTTTCAGGAATCCTCTTAAAACTCTAGCCATCCTCTTATCCATCTGTCCTTAGCATTGGGAATTTAACCATCTCTGATCATACCACTCCTCTGCTCCAAAACCTTCCATGGCCCTAATTGCTTACTGAGCTCAGCACAGACCCCCTGGCCCAGTCGCTGAGAGCCTCTATGAGAAGCGATTCCAGCTCTTTCCAATGTGAGCTCCTGCTCCTGTGCTGGGTCAACTCCAAACTTGAGTCAATCAGTTGATTACCTTTCTGTTCCCCAAACAGACTGTGGGCCTGCCAACCTCTTTACATAGTCCCATGCCATTCCCCATTTTTCTTTCAAAATCTTATCAATCCTTCAGCACCGAAAACAAACATTCCAATTTCCATAGTCTGTGTGTGTATATATATATATATATATATATATGTTCTAGTTATATAACATATAGGATTATTTACAAGCATATCATGCAAGAAAGCACTAGCCATATTTATGATCATCGAATGCCTTTATAAATGTATATATCATATATTCATGTATATCTTGCACTGACAAAACACTTTAGAGTTAACAGAGACTTTCAGCCATACTATCTCATTTACTTATTGCACCAAACCCATGAGATGAGCAGTGTAGACAGTTGACAAATGAAGAAGCTAAATCTGAGGAAATTGCATGGATCGCACAAGGTCATCTAGATAAAAAGTGACAGAAGCAAGTTTTACACCCAAGTCTTGTAACAACTCCTGGCACTTTCAACCCTATCACAATGACCTCCATTCTAATGGGACAGTGACATGAAGGAAGTAATTTCTGCAGCAGATGGGAAAAGAGGCCAGGCCCGGGAGGGTCACGGGAAGATTGAGAAGAGCAGTGGCATGATCAAAGCGCTGCTGCAGGAAGATTGATCTGGCCGTGCTGCACGGAGGGGATGGCAGCGGGGACACCCTGCTGGAATCCATCTCTCACTCTTCTGAACTCCTGGGCCTCTTTGTTTATGCTTCCCATGCCACATTTACCCAGTGCTGCAATCTGGTTGTTTATTTGTTTATTTACCCCCTTCCTACAAACACTCTGCTTTAGAGCTGGAAGAATTTAAGGAGGCTTTAAACTGTCTCATATTTTACAATTATATTAATACTACTAGAGCTTATTTCCTCCACTTGATTTTAAGCCCTGAGCATAAGAGGTATGTATTATATTTTACATCTTTCTACTAACCATGTGTTTGACATGGAGCCATACTGGTAGCCCATGTTCAGAACCCAATAAATGAATGGTAGATTTCTGTTGAAGACAGAATGGGAAGGGGACATGCTTAAATAAATTACAGTGGTTATACTTCAAAATGATATGCAACCATTCATAGGAGGAGGCAAATCTCTATGAATTTAAATGGTGAAAAGATTGTGATATATTGTTTAGGAAATCACAGCATACACACATATATATGAAAACACAGTGTACATGTGTTGTAGTATGTGTGTGAGGTGTATACTGGTTACTTCTGGGAAAAGTCATGGGATTGGCAAGTCTTATACCGTTCTATGTTATAGTTTGTATCCAGAGTTTACTCAATTCTTTATAGTTTTGTACACACTATAAACAGATTTTACAATGGGTCTGCATGACTGCGTGTCCACAGAATTTGGTAATGCAAACCATCATAACTAAGGGCTAGTTGCACATTGTCTTGTTGCCTTAGCCAGGGTTTAAAATTACCATTTAGTCTCTCCCATGTGTTGGACATTTTCATTTAACTTAATCCCGGAGATTCATTCCAGCTTGTGATCAAGACCCACCTCTGAGTCCAACTTCCTTCTCTGTATTACCTACCCCCACCCCCAAGTGGCCACAAAAGATGCCCCACACATGGTCTCCTGATTCCCTTTTTGTCTTTCCTTTTCTAGGACTTTTAATGCCACATCCTGGTCCCTCCTGGTCTGACTCTCCTTCTGCAAGGAACTATCTACCTTGATCCAGCCCAGCTGCCTCCCACAGCATCCCGGGCAAGCTCCCATAATGCTCACTGGTATTTGCAGCACAGCTCCTTGAGACTTCAGTTACATGTGTTAAACCACCTTGGACTTGTTCTTTTACTTTCAGGAAGAAGAACTATGGTACCATGTCTGAGTCTTTCCTCTCTCCAGACCAACAATGAACACAATTCATTGTTTCTACCAATGAGAAAATACAGGCATCAAGTGGTTACAACTTTTTAAACTATTAACACCCAAATAGTAATTAGAACGGTGATTTTCTTCATTAGCCATTAGTCTTTATTTTCCTTGCATTTGAAAAGATAAAACTCTTAAATCTTTCCTATTTATTCACTAACCACTAAATACCTTCCTTACGTTGTGTTAAATCTCACTTACGTTTCATTCTCCAAATATTGAAATAATTACCAAAAGAGTCTGATCTTCTCAGACTATTTTTCTCATATAACCGGGTGAAGCACACATAACATGTGAAGGTAGTGAATAATCTTTAGGAACCGGAGGAGATTATTCATAGCTACCATTATTGTCACCATCTTTTCCATTTTCCACAACTTCTTACTGAGGATGCTAGAAGTTCAGGGGTACTGGAGCTCTGGCAGTCAAGTCTAAGACCAAGAATTTTTTCCCCAAAGAACTAGCTGGGAATGTAGTGCTTCAAGATTGCCTTCTATGTGCTCCACAATCACTGTACTCACACCCCTGCCCCCAGTCACATAATACTTGACCTGCTGCTCACATGCTAGCTTGCTGGACTAAATGATAGAGTAGGTAAAGATTTTAAGACAGATCTTATGGAAAAACTCAAGGAGATTTGTAAAATTCTAAGTAAATTGTGCTCACACTACTCTGATGTCACCAAGAATCCATTTTCTAGGAAAAGTCATTCTCTCTCACCTCTATGCCCTGGGAATTAAATCAAGCCATGGTTTTAATATTTTGTGGTTGCAGATCCCTTGAGAACCTGATGAAAACCATGAGGTCTTCTTTTCCTGAAAAATGCTTTTCTGTTTATATACATGAAAATGTACGTTTCAAGGCATTTGCCTCCCCTAAATGCTCCTGCCCCTGAAGTTCCTTCCTCCTTAGATCCTAGAACGAACCAGAATCCTGAGCTAACCAGAGAAATGAATCTTCGGGAACACAGTCCAGGGTAAAGCGATTTCTAAATGGAGAATAAAGGTGGTTTGCACACAGATGACAGGGGACAGAAAGGAGGTGGTGGCATTTAGAAAAACAGTAAAAGAGATGTTGGTGACAGAAAGGATCAGCATAGTGGCATTATACTTGTGGATCAATCTGTGATGATAGTGAGAACAAAGGCCTAAGTAAAACTGCTACATTCCCTCAGGAAGATAGTTGATTGCTTAAAATAGGTTTTGGTATCAGATGACTTGGGTAAGGCCTGGCTCTGTAGTAGCTTAGAGAATTCGCTCATCTTCCCCTAAACCTCCTGTCCTCTGCTGTAAACTGGAGATGGTTACAGTTTAATGGGGAGCGGGTAGTACCTGAACGGCTTGTGAAGTGCTTGTTCCAAAGCTTGCACAAGTGCTATCTATTAACATTACACTGTTTCTCCCCTTCAGGCACTGAAAGGATTCTGCGGGTCATTTACACTACAGTGTGCATGAATTTAAATTAAATGCTAATTCACTGTAAGCTATTTGCACTGTGAACCATCTTCTACTGTAGGAAGTTGTCCCTTGTCAGTGGTTGGCAGAAACGTGGAGGCGATGAACACAAGGTGAAGGAGGAAGGTGAGATGACACCTTTGTATCCTAACAATCACACCTCTGAGACAGCTGGGCTAGACCTGGGGGAAGATCCATATTGTGGGGCGAAGGAGGACCGGAGCAGGTCTGTGCAGTGAGGAGACACATCTGCTCCTGGGCCTCAAGGCCTCTGTGTTCTGCTCACTGCATTTGAACTCAATGATTAAAATACATATAAGGGGGGACCCCCAAAAGACTGGAACTTATTTATTAAAAAGTGTGTATTTGTTCTTACCTGTTTAAACTTCAGTCACCTTCCAAGTACTCTCCATTTGATGCCATACACCTATCCAGACACTTTTTCCACTGCTCAAAACAGGTTTTGAACGCGTCTATTTTGATGTCTTTTAGTGCTTCTGCCATGTTCTGTTTTACCTCTTCAACATCGACAAAACGTTTCCCTTTGAGGGCTTTTTTCATCCGGGGAAACAAACAAACAAAATCACTCAGAGTAAGATTGGGTAAATAGGGAGGGTGGGGCAAGGCGTTCGTGCCATGTTTTGATCAAAAACTCCTAAACACTCAGCGTGGTGTGCGCAGGTGCACTGTCATACTGCACGTTGTTCATGCACATCACCCACCGTGCAATGAGCAAACACATTGAAAGAGTCTCCAAAAAAAATTCACTGAAGCTGAACGCAGACTCACAACAATGCCAACTGGCACACGGATGCAGATGGGTTACTAGAACACTCACCTAGCAGGGGAAGCCTGGATTACAAGGGGCCCACCCTCCAGAAGATAATCCCATGGTCAGCAACAGGCATGGTGTTCAGTCATGTAAAGGAAAGGTCCTGTAGCCTAGCCCACAAACCTTAAAGTGAGCAAAGATGTCAACTGCATGAGTTAAAAATTATTGCCTTGGAGTGCAAGCATACTGACACTATATCTACACCAAGGGAGCAATGCAACATTGCAAACATAAGTAATAGAGTGCAGAGGCATTAATAAAAAAAAATAGGACAAAGGAAAAGCTTATCTATGAAATGCCCCAAGTCTTGAGGTTTTGGGGTACTGGTGGTAACCATGCTTTATGATCCAGCCATGTAATGCATCATCCTGACCACTGCGTTGGACAGAGTTTCATTATTGTGATAAATAGTGTGGTTAAACTAGCCAAGCACAGTTTCCACTGAGGCTGCTCTGTCTTTATCATACCCGGACACCTAGGGCTCCTAGGGGGGCTTCTCATCCATTCCACTAACTCTCCAAGGAAATATGGAGAGCCTTTAAAATGATGACATGGTGTGATCTGAGGAAATTTAAGCTTTTATTTATCAATTCCTATACTAATCATTCCAACTGCTTGAAATATATAAAGATTTTATTTCGTGTTCTATTAAAACAGACTTGTAGCACTTCCTTTAATTTAATGATTCAGGTGCATATAATTTGAAAACGTTGAAAGCCAGACGTCTGCGTATGTGCTTATTGTTTGTTAGTGTATATATATGTTACAAACATATCAAGTTGTTTGATGAAAACTTATGTTTCTGGATTTCATTTTACTTCAAGGAATGAAATCTGAAACAACTCTGAGATTATTTAAGTAGATTATTTAAAGCATAACATTGATTGTGCAACTTGTTTTGTTTTTTAAATATTTAAAGGTCCATGAGTTGTTTGACCCTACAAACAGAGATTTTGGTTTCTAACTTGATCTGATCCTCATTAACAACTGTTCCTTACTTATAAACAGAAGAAATAGAGAGGGTCACAGAGCAGAGTGATCTAACTCCATCCAAATTTGATGCCTCTCTCTCCTCCCGCACTCAGTTAAGAGGGAAATTAAATTAAATTTGGGAATCTTCACTTCTTGGAGAAGCCCAAGAGTTTGTAGAACTGTATGTGATGAGAGACCATGTTGACCCTAAAGGAATAGCCTTAATTTCTTGGCATTTATTTCAAATTTTGTTTTGTTTCTTTGATTTAGTTGAACACTTTTACATGTCAAGTAGGCTTTTTAGAGAATGAAAAGGTCTAATTCCAAGGAAAGACCCACTGTTTTTTTTGAATGAGTGGAAAGTTAATGGAGGAAAAGTTCAGAGTGTATTTCATTTGTTGTTAATTTAAGTGGAGCTGATAAGCAAAATAAAACATCTTCAAATTCCCAAGTGTGATTGTCATCTGGTGTCAATATCTTGGATTTCTTTTCCATGATAATTTCAATGGTCTTAACTGTACTCTGTTATTTGTTTTTACAAACTATTTTACTATACAAAATTCTCTCCTAGAAAACCTTTCCTAGATAGAATTCTAAAAATGTAATAAATTTAGTAAGAGATCTGATTAGACTTTGAATATTCACACAGTTCAGTTAGATAGTCAACTCTTTGCACTTGTCTTAATGTTAAACAGTGCTTTCTCAGATAAATGACTTTACTTTCACCAGATGTATAGGAATTATGTAAAAATCTTAAAGTTTCAAAGGAGTGAAACTGCAATATTGGAGGACTGGTTTGCTGGAATGTTCAATGAAACTCCTTTGTTTCCATTACTTTTACTTCACTTTGGTTTTCTGGGAATTTGTACCCCTGATTTTGGAACTCATTATTTCAAACTCCAATAATCCTAAAAATGAAAGCTGAAACTATGGAATTTTTTTATGGTTTTAACTTTATCCTTCCTTTCACCTAGAAAAGGGCAAGAATTTGCCCCCAACTAAGCCAAATTTATGGAAAAGCTTGATAAAAATGGTGAATGTTTTGTGTGTGCAGTGATGTCCACGGTGGTATGACCTTTTCTGCCTTCAAGTTTTATTATATGGAATGTTCGTGCCACTCTTCTAGAAACGCTAACCTTATTTTTTTTAGACTCCTTTCATTTATTTTTTCAGTCAAAAGCAGGGAAGTAATTTGCAAGGAGTTTAGTATCATGATAATGTACAGGGGTTCATGCTTTAGTGAGAGTTCAGAAATGTATTACAAATAAAAGCAGTTCAGTTTTCTTAGCCTTAGAAATGGAGAGGAATTTCATGGTTTATAAAAGAAAAAAGCAATAATGTGCTTACCTTACAAGACATAGTGAAGTGCAGCAGGGAATTGAAAAAAAAAATGTGTGTGTGGGGGTGTGGGGGGTGAGTATACACACACACATATATACATACCAACACAATATATATGTGTATGTGTGTGAGAGAGAGAGAGGTTATGATAGTTGTAAGAAAATCACTCCAGCAACAAATTTCATAAAGATTAAATGTGAAAGATCATTGAACATTCTCCCTCTTGGGAGTTGGTCTTTAAATAAAGTTACAAAACATTGTTCTCTTAAGCTTTATATTTTATTCTCGTCTCTGCTGCTGACATTGAATGATCAAATATAAGTGCTTGGATAGATGTTGTTTATTCACTGTCTCTGGGCTGCTCTCAGAATTTAAGAAAGATAAAGACTGTGGTCACACATGCACAGACACATGTGTGTTCCTCAAATCCTGACATTTTCAAAAGTAACCCTGAGATTCAAATGTTCTTCCGGTGCTTTTTTATCCCAAACTGTGGATTACACCTACTTCCAAAAGATCTTTAAACTCTAAAAAGTTTTTCAACCATCTTCTTGTTTCTTAGTCTTTCAATCTGGTCTTCATATGTTCATTTTGGCCTTCCTCTAGTCAGGCTTCCTGTCATGGCATCCAGATAGAAAGAATAATATGGAAAAGAGGAAAGTAAAGAGATGAAAATGTCAACAGATAGAAAGGAATGGAAACGAAAGATTAAGGCAATTCCATACTACAAAGGCATAGAAAAGAGGAAGAATCTGGGAAGGTTAATTATATTAGGCCTGTAAAACATTTGAGCTTTTCAGACAAGACTGGGAGATGAGGAACTGGTCAGCAAATGCAGAGCAAAGCTGCAATTCACCATCAGAGACAAGAGGAGCTCCGCCTGGGACTTAGGGAGGTGCCCAAGGGCCAGCCTTGGATTCACAAGCTCACAAGCCCTGGGCCACACTTCGCCTCAGGACATTTCTTGGTCATCTGAAGCTTGGGGCTTAACAGGATGGTGAAAGAAAAGTCCTCAGGGAAGAAATTTCTCTTCTTTCGTGGACTAGCAACTGGGTCCCAGGGCCACTCTGGATCCCTCAAAACATCCCAAGGCCTCCTTTTCAGCTATGAGTCAGGATCTGGGGGACCCAAGGAGAGTGGATATACCCCTTGGTAATGGAAGTTATTCTGAGGTCTTTCTAATTCTTGCAGGGTGATTGCAGAAAGCCTGGTCTAAGTTTGGTAGGCTGACCGCATATGTTTGTTTACTTAGGGCAGACACAACTTTGCCTCCACTATCCCAGCATGATTATCGCACATCTATCACTCTCAAAAAAGATGAATGAAGAAATTCCAAGTCATCCTAAAGTTTAGGCTCTGAGAATTCTAGGAGACCCAGTAATCTATCAGCACTTTTAAATCTGGAGGAGTGTGAGCTAGAGCAGCTCACAAGTGACAGAGGACAGCAACCGTCTGCCCGCCTTTCCCTAAAGGTTGGGGAGTGACGCTGACCGTCACAAGCTAGAATCATTCTGTGGTCTCCGTATATAAACATGACTGGCTTATCCGGCTTTAGAGGAAGACAATAAATTTAACTCTTGGGACAGGGGTTCTAGATTTGGGGGCCTGCATCTCGTTTTGTGGAGCTATTTTTAAATTAGGATCTCTGGAGCCCACCCTTGGAGTTCATGGCTCATTGGGTCTGGGGTGGATTGCTGGGATTTACCATTGGGAATTCTGATCACCTCTAATAGCAAATGCATTCCTTAAGGCATGCTAAGCAAAGGTACATCTCCTCTAGTATAACTTAGAAGAAAAAAGTTTTAATTACAACTAAAACTCCTAACAAGGAAAGGCAAGTGTGCTCTTTGTCTTTTAGTCAAAAGGCAACCAAATACAGCACTAAAATAATTTAGAACGGTGCCACTCATAATACAAATTTGTAGGGAGTTTCTTTTAACACTAATTACCCTTTTATTTTAAACACGAATTTACTTTCATATTTGATCATCAAGGCAACTTGTGAAATAGAAAATATTATAACAGTTGGGGGAAATAAGGCTGAGAGTTTATGTAGTCAGTCTAAGCTAGTAGATGACTATCCTCATAAAAATTCAAATAAATTGTAGGAATACAGAAAAAAATAACAAAGGAAGAATCTATCATCAAAAGCAGTATCTTAATGGAATACACTTGCATGTGTTTTTTTCTATGTAGAAATTCCCAGTGAACAACCAGAAGGACTTCTCAAGTCCAGCTTTCTTTACCAGCTAGTCTAGAAAATTCTAAACATTAAGATACGTTAAGCTGGTAGTTGAGATATATAGTCTTGTAAGATTGCATTGCTTAGTGACTTGTTACTATTCAGTAACCTTATTATGATCAAGAAATTCTTTAGATATAATGTCCATTTCTCCCATTGCCATTGAAGTTTCAGTTTTTCTTACTAAATCTCTAAGTATGTCCCAACTCCAGGGCTATAAGGATCACATTGAAATAAATATGTTTATTAGTAATCCGGAATCTTCACTTACTGGCGTCATAAACGTAAACCTTTTAATATTTTCAATTGATATAACTTAAATTTCTATTCCTGGTGCTTTCCTCTAAAATACTTCAATTCTCACATTAGTCTTTAAAACACACAGGCACATTTGACTTTTGGTCCTATGTAAGCACCTCATGCCACAGTTAGTATTCTTTTTTTTTTTTTTTTTACAAGGTACAGGAAATTTTATAAGATATTTTTTTACATAAAAATCTTGATTATTGTATTTCAAAGTATTATTTTGCATATGGATATTATTACAGTTAGTATTCTTAAGGCTCTTAATATGACACATGCAAAGCTGCACTCCTAAGAAATAGCAGTGTTTCCATGATGTTTCTGAACTTTCTTACTTCTTTTACATATTTTTAGTTAAATTAGTGCCCAGAAAGAGAATGACAGGGTGGTATAGATGGTGTTGCTTGAATACTTGCACTGTTTTGCAAGACATTTTAACAAGTACTTTATTTATTTTTATAGGGAAATACACACACACACCCCCACACACAATTTATTGATATATTTATGTGGGTTTATAAACTACAATTTTCTTTATTTCTTTCTTCAAGTCTCCACCCCTCCTCCAAGTCCACCTCCTCTTGCAGGTAAGGTTGCAGTTTTTGAGAGAAAGGGTAATGCCAACTGAATTTAAAATTTGACTTTTCACCTACTTCTGTGATATTTAACACCACACTTAAGTTATCAAAGACTTTCCATTAGTTAAAACATTTCCTTGTCAGTGAAGCTGTATTTGAAATGTAAAGAATTGAGTTGCTGTGTTTCTTTTTATCAGCAAAACACCTTTTCATCATTTTGATCTTATATGTACATGGCTCTATTAAAACTAGAAATCCTAATTATATAGCACTAAGTAAACTGCACAGAGCTTTCTTTGATAAAATGAAAATTAAATCTTTTCTCTGCTAGGTGAAATATATGTTTCTAAGTTTTGACTTACCATTATATCCCTTGTACTTTTTTGGTTAAATCATTCATCATAATTGAAATGGCTTTGAATAGCTGGGACATGTGCAGTTTAAGTTTTCTAATTGTTTAAGGATACAACGACCTTAACATATCTTAGACATCAAAAGGATTCGTTTTCAAATCTGAGTGTTATTCGATTCCACTTTAAGTTAGCACATTTTTCTCCGGGTAACATTTGCTACTGAAAAATCTCGTCCGTGTAAATATCCAGTAGAATTATCAATAACCGTTGTTAATAATGTTAATGAAACTGTACAGTTAAATGACGGAGACAATTAGTTCACACCAGTTGGGTTTATTTATGTAGCAGGGAGCATTGTTGAACATGTCAGTCCTGAGAAACAGAAACAGCCATGAAGAGGCTTAACATTACTAATGAAACAATCGGTCTCAAAATATTTCATGTAACAATTTGTTCGTGTTCACATAATAATCTGTCAGCTCTCTGTTTGCTTATTATGTGAATTAACTCCGTAATCGCTCTGAGATTGGATTCGGTGACACCGTTTAACTGCTCCCGAGTCGGTGGCTTTTAGTCGGCGTTTTTTATGGAAGGAGCTGTCTGGCTAATCTGAGGACATTTGGGGAAAGCCAATAAAATGTCACAAACTTGTAACAAGTTAGATTTATCGTGGTTTAGTGGAGACTTTAACACTTCTCCCCTCCTACCCTCCACTTCCACTCCGGCCTCTCCCTTTTCAAACACTTTTTTTTTCTTTTTTTTTAAACAATAATAAATATTAAGTGCTAATCCAGCTCTAAACTTGCCTCTAATTGGGAAAAGTCAAGCCGCCCTGCACGGATACGCGGCTCTGCAACACGCTTTCCGGGCAAGGAAGGGGACCTTGACCAGGAGGGCGAAATGGAAAACCCTTCGCTCCGCCTGGTCGCGAGCATAGGCGGCAGACCGGGCCGGCGACGCCATCTCGGGGACACGGAGCTCCCCGGAGGCGTCTTGGGGAGCCGCCGGCCCTGTCCTCGGCCCTGGTCCCCCTGCTGCGCGGGGAGGTGCCTGCGCGCTCCCGGCACTGCCCTCGGGATGCAAACGTTGGTTTCGCCCGTGCGCCAAGTTCGCGCCCCGAGCAGCCAGGTCCCAGGCGGGGGCGCGGGCCAAAGGCACCTGGAGGCCGGCGAAGGCCGAGGCCTGCTGGGCGTGGGCCGCAGGCAGCTGTCAGCACGCGTGGGGCCGGCCGCAGCACGCCAGGCCCGGGCATCGCGTGCGTGGCTGTCCCCGTGCCCCGGTGGGCAGGGCGCAGCGGCTGACTGCGACCTGCCACTTCCCAGGGGGCGAGGAGACACAAAAACTATTTAAGCACCCAAGCCGAGCAGTAGCTCTCAGGACACCTAAGGAGTATAATGAACGGCAGCCTCCACCCACCCACAAAGATAACCTGATGTTCAAGTGTTTACGGATTAGCTTGTCAGGCTTTCCTTTATAAATTCATCCCCCACTTGGCCCCCCAGCCCCCCAGCAAGGAGTCAGCAACTAGATTTTTAACACTGCAGAATGGAAGTTGGCTAACCTCTCTGTACAGCAGATTTCGAGTTCGTATTTTTTAATTGCCCCTTTGAAAAATCATAAATGGCGTACTCATACAGATTGGTATTTAAACAGAAGTTTTTAGGAATGAATTCCAAAATCTGTCCATTCCTATCCTTTTATACACACAAGGGTAGCAATTTGGGGAAGTGAAATTAATGATTAAGATACATTTGGAAAGGAATAGAAAGGACCTACTGAGACTGGCATTCCTTTACTTATCAGACACTTTATGGCTGATCATAATTGAAGAACAAAGCAATGCGAGGAATGTCACATGCTCCTTAGTATCCTGTCTGGACAAATACTGTGTTTTACATTACAGAGAAGGGGACAAACCTGCGCAGCAGATTCCCATAAGTAAATAACACATACAAAGGAATCTTTGAAAGAACACCATTTAGTGAGTGAGTGACTGACTTATTTTTCATTTAGTCAATATTTGAACAAACCTCTCTGGTAGGAAGGGTAAGAAAGAATTGGGAGAGATAGAAATGAATAAATAAGGTGAGTCTGGCCTTCCAAGCAAGTGAAGTTATTTACTAAAGGTCATTTCCCCATCACAGGGTCCTTGATATGAATTTAGTGTAGTGCTTCTTCTAGAACCTTCAGCATGTTTCCTTCTATCAACTTTAAGTTGTCACTTTCTTCCTTTTTAAGTTTCTTAACCACTGATTTTAGGGGTCAAGTCGCATAAATTGAGGCTGAGCTGAGGTGATGCAATAAAAGGGAGTTAAAAGTTCTGAGCCAACTATGTTTTACTTATTACTTCTTTCCAAAAGGAATCTGGGTGGTCTATGATCAGAAACACCCCATTTTGAAGAAATTGATAAAATAAAAATAGAAAACCAGAAAAGAAAAAGTGGAAACTTGTAATAAGGCGATCTTAAAAGTTATCACAATTACTGAGATCAAGCTTCAGATTTGGCTCTGAGCTTCCTAGCAGCCAAGGTAAAGAAAGGAAAAAACCTGAGTGACATTGGTCTTGCTGTTGAAAAAGGCAAAGCATACCTGTTTTCAAATGAAGCTGAATTATAAAAGAAATGTATTACATAGATAGAGTAGCATAAAAGGCAACAAGAGATGTAACTGTTAGGTAGTGTCCTGACAGTGCTTTTTAAAGAAAAGAATAGGGGATATCACAGCCTTGTTTCATGTAATAACCCCCCATAAAAACCAAGACTCTAGTGAAGGTATTTGCAGACTAAGCTATGTAATTCAGCATTTGGGGGTTTACCTTGAACACTAAATAACATATTCACTGGGCAGTCTTTCCCATATATCACTTCCCTCAGCTGGGATGTTGATAAGAGCCAAATACTTTAAAATAAAGATGATGCTCTCTGACAAGGACCCAGAGTATTAGTATTACTTTTAGGATCACAGAATACAGATTTCATAGGGTTTGGAAAACAACGCAGCAAGGGCCAAATCTGTCATCCTCGTACTAAAGTTGCAGAAGCAAATCAGTGCATTCACACTACTGAAGACCACCCCAGTTTTCCTCAGGGGTAGGTTGCAGGGGCATCTCCAGGGTGAGCCAAAATTTTCCTTAGGAAGTTAGTTTGAATGTGCTCCAGGCACTTGAATAAATATTTGAGTCCCTAGAGCTCCACACTGTTTTGGCATGGAAAAATGTTCAAAGCTGGTGTTTTCTAATCACTCACAGTGGCTGGAGGAAGACATGAGTAGGATTTTCACAGTACTTCTCTGACTGAATGATGAGCTTTCTAATGGGACTCCAGAATGAGTTGATTAAGAAATGACATTGAATGAGTTAAGAGTAGCTCCCACACACCATGACTTTAACTTCACTGCAGTTAGTCAGGCCATTATTTTTGACAGTCCTTAGACACTGCAACCACTTTTTTGAGGCCACTTTTGGTGCATGATAACAAAACAATGTCATCAGACCAGAGGAGGATATTTATCTTCCTATTTACTGTGGCAGGGGGGCTTTTAAAGCAGAGGGGAGACTATCCTTCTTTATACCCCTCAGGATTGTTATCTGATCTGTCAGGAGACTGTCCCTGCTTGTCTTTATTCTTACAGGGGGTGTTGGAATAGAGAAGTTCTTGGAATTCATTTTATTGTGATAAAATGTCCATAACATACAATTTACTATTTAACCACTTTTAAGGGTATAGTTCAATGGCATTAAGCACATTGACAAAGTCATGCAACCATCACCACCATCTACCTCCGGAAGATTTTGATCTTCCCCAACTGAAATTCTGTTTCATTAAACAATAACTTCCTAGTCCTCACTCATCTAGCCCCTGGGAACCACCATTCTACTTTCTGTCTGTATGAATGTGGGAACTCTAGGTACCCCATATAAGTAGAATCATACAGTATTTCTCTTTTTGTCACTGACTTATTTCACTTAGCATAATGTATTCAAGGATAATTTTTTAAAAGCACATTTATTAATAATCTATGTTGAAATCATGCAGTGTGACTCACAACCAGTTCCTCTTCACAAAATGAAGAGTTGATGAAACCTGCAATCCCTCTTACATTGTTCTAGGAACATTTCTCCCCAAGACAATGCGGAATGTCTCATTGAACATGAAGAGAAAATAGCTACATTTGTAACCTACTTGCTCCTTAGGTCAGTCCAAGGGCCTCAGAAATATGGAAAACCGGAAAAAGTTTAAAGGAATTATGCAAAAATGTGGTTGGGTTTATAATTTGTGAAACACAAAGATAGATCATTTTGCGTGTAAACAGACAGGATCCTAACAGAGGATTGCTTGAAATAAATAATTTGATAAAGACTGGTGCACATCAATCAGTACAGACCAAAGTCAGTTATCGTCATGTTTCCAGTACCTATTATTGTAAACAAATACCCCTACACCCAACAGTTTAAATCAGCTTTTTTTATTTTGCTCACAACTTTGTGAGTTAGGAATTTGGGGATGGCTCAGCTGGGCAGTTATCTCCTGGGGTTTCTCATGTGGTTGCACTGAGGTGCCAGCTGGGATGTACAACATGGATGGGTAGATGATGCTGGCTCTGGGTTGGGAGCCCCACTGGGCTATCAATGGAGTGAGTATACACAGCCTCTCCAGCAAAGCAGTCTCAGGATATTCAGGCTTCTTACATAGGCAATGGCTTAACCTAGACCAAGCATCCTTGGAGAGCCGGGGGAAAGCTCCATGGCCTTTTATGATCCAGCTTTGGAGGTCAACGAACATCACTTCTGCCACACTCTGTTGGTCAAAACAAGGTTGCCCAGATTTGCTTGAAGTGGATATATACTCCAACTCTCAATGGGAAGAGTAACAAAGACTTTAAGCAATTTAAAAAAATAACCACTGCATGTAGCAAAATAATTTAACCCAATTATAATGAGTCGTGTGGTGGCAGGAGGCGCTTACAGGACTTGGGATGTGGCATCAATGGTCTATAAAATTGTATACAGCTGTTCTGTGACTCTAAAAACCTTTCTCCTTCCTCTTGTCTTTAAAAATGATGTGATGGCTGCAATGTTAGCATCCATTAGGGACCACAAGGCAATCTTGGAAATGGAAACCACCTAATACAAACGGTGAAACAAAAAAGTAAAAGGAGTCCTTCGTGGCTGTGCAGCCACCATACTAGCTCTGGACCATCCTGTTCAAGCCAATGTTATCGCTAGTCTGTTATTACCAGCTGAAAGAAATTCATAGATGCTATGCCTGTCACATTCTCTAACTGGCCAATTAAGTTATGAGTCTAGAGAGACTTGGAAACAGCTAAGCTGAAGATTAATATGATAAGGAAATGGTCATTTTAAAAGTGATATTCATCCATATCAAGTATAGCACTAAGCAAAAATAGACTCTTAAGTATCTAAAATATCATTCAGTAGTCATTGAATACTCATTAGGTGGCTGAAAGATAAGTGGATAAATAATTATAACATTGAGTGGTTATGCCAAAATAGAAATATGTGTAAAGTACCACAGTTGGCCAGCTAATGGAGCAGTTCATTCAGGTTGGATGAATCAGTGACATTTTAATGAGGTAGTGACACTTGGGTTGGGTCTCCAGGGATTACTAGGAGTTTAGAAGGTGAACAAGGAAGCAAGAGAAAGCATTCCTGGCAGATGGAATAGCATAGGTGAAAGCACAGAGGTGTGAAATAGCCTAGGTGTTGTAAGCCTGAATAAAGAAGCAAGAAAATACAGCTTTGGAGTTTGGATCCTTGAAGTCCTAATTTGAATCCCAGCTCTGCTACTTGGTAACTGGGTGGCCTTGGACAATAGCTATGCAACATATGCTAAGGAGATTGGACCTCATGGTGTAGATAAAGGGTGCCCTTGAAAGGAAAACAGGAAGGGCAGCACACCGTGAAATCAGTTGTGGACCTGTTGAATTTAGTGGGCCAGTGGCAATTCCAGTAGAGATGCTTTGTAGGGTGTGTGTGTGTGTGCGTGTGTGTGTGTGTGTGTGTGTGTGTGTATCTCAGGAGGCCCGGAGATCAGGGACATTAACACTTTATTGAGATCATCTTCAGAGTTGATCATTCATTCATTCATTCATTCAACTAATTTTTATTGAGAGTCAAATACTTTGCTAGATCCTGGGTATATAAAACAGACATAGGCCCTGCTCACATGAAGCTTACAAGTAGACAGACAAAAAGCAAATAAACAACAAAACAATGTATGATTACAACTTGAAACATGATACAAAGGAAACACTGTGCTAAGAGAACACACAATGTCTTCAGAGAAGGTCTCCCTGAGGTTACAGTTTTGCTCAAAACTAAAGGATAAGATGAAGCTGTCTATGCACAGTGTAGGGAAGAGCCTGCCTTAAGACCTGAAGAGAAAGCCACAGGCCATGAGGAAGATGCCCTAGATGAATTTGGAGAAGTGAGCAGAGATCGAGTCATCCAAGGTCTGGCAGACATTGGCACAAAAAGTTTGAGCATTTTTAAGAATGGCAGTGACAGGATCGAATTTACAGTTTTAAAAAACATCATCTTGTGTATTTGCTGGGGCAAGCAGAAGGAACTGGAGGGAGGCAGGAAAGGAAAGGGAGGTAATAGAAGTCAGAGAAACCAGTAAACAAGGCTTTGCAGCAATCCCAGCAAAAGATATGGCTTGGACTTGGGTGGACAAAGAAGACAGAATTGGAAGGTCTTTTTAGATATATTTTGGAGGTAGAATGATCAGGATTTGGTGATGGATTGGATGTAGAGAGTAAAGAAGACAGACTTTAAAAACTGATTCCTAGGTTTCCACTTTGATCAGTTAGGTGCTTACAGTATTTATTTGAATGAGAAGACTGGAAAGAAACATTTTGGAGATGTGGATCTGTCACGTTTGAAATGCGTGAGAAGTTGTCAAGCAGACAGAAGTGTAGGACTGAGATTAGGGGAGATATCTGCTCTGGGGATAGAAATTTTGAAACCATAAACATATAGATGCAATTAAAATCCACAGGAATGTATGAGATCACCTTGGGACAGAAGAGAGAGGAAAAAATGCTGGGAAATCTCAGCCCTAGGGGATGAGGGGATGACAACCAAGACTGGATATATTTAAGTAATAATTTGAATTCTTGAGACAGCTGGTTAGGGTAAAGGATATATTATGACACCACGGTCTTCCTGTATACCCTTTGAACATACTTTTGCTTTGCCTTGGTATATTTTTATTTCAAGTTATATGCCCCATACAAGCTATTAGGGATAACTGTTATTAATTCAATTGTCTGTCGAATAAAAGAAAGTAACAACTCTTCCCTCCCCAATGTCCTCTCTCTCTAAATTTGCCAATAAGAAAATCAGAAAACAAAGCGGAAGGCTTCTGAACAATTAAATGATCATGCAGTTTAATTTTAAGTATTCAAGAATTATTTCATAAATGTTAACATGGCTTCTTTTTAATTTCAATGCTGCTTTGCTACAGCACAATGTAGTTGACAACTTTATTAAGGTATGCTTGCTGCTGCAAATCAACCATTTTTCATTAGATAAAGATGTTCTGAAACAAACACCAAGATGAGCAACTGCCTTGAGGAGCAGAGGAAGGAAATCAGCTTTAAGTTCCCTGTAAAAGAAAATAGTGACAAATCCATACTGCTCCTAATCAAAAGGAGCAAAATAATTTCTATTGTGTAGTCAGTGTTTTCATTACTCAGAGTTTAGAAGTGGATGGATGAGGGGGAAGAAGAAATCTGAACCATTTTTAGTTCAAATTTGGAATTAGAAAGAAAAAATCTAAAAGAAGGCCTTTCTCCACTATCACAAATCCTGTAGCCAGTGGCACCCTATTGGGATCTCTCACTATAATACAACAAAGCAAACACCCTTACCTGCAGCTCTTTAAGGACGTGGATTCGAGTTCTGACTCAGCAATAGGGAGCAGAGGTCTTTAGGAATGCCTATTGGGTGGGTGGTATTTTCTTCAGTGCCCCCTATGATCTATTTTATCTCTCTACGTTCAATCATTCCATCTTTTTCTTTTTGCTGCTCAAAAATTTTCTGTGCACCATATTCTCCATTTCAAAGCTGTTCTTAACCACTAAATCTTAAGAATTCCAAAAGTACCTTGCAACCCAAAGTTCTGCTTTGTACGCAGAGAACAGTCAAACAAACTTAAGACTGGGGGAGAACAGGATTGCTCACCCCTTCACATTCTCCCATTGTGTACCTTTTACTAGGTGGGGTGGGGTGCCCCCCTCTGATACACGCGCGCGCGCTCTCACACTCAGATGTAACTCTCACTCCTAGGTCAGCAAATATTTTAATAGGTCCCTCTGAACAGATGTAACCTGTAGATTTATGCGATAGCTCCACTGGAAATAATTTGGGGTTAGGGAAGAAGACTGCCTCGCTCTCCAGGGGAGCCTTTATTGTGTACTCT
Organism: Lyroderma lyra; assembly: GCA_004026885.1. Classification (NCBI taxonomy): domain Eukaryota; kingdom Metazoa; phylum Chordata; class Mammalia; order Chiroptera; family Megadermatidae; genus Lyroderma; species Lyroderma lyra. Next base: position 245,710 of record PVJL010001403.1, on the reverse strand, counting down.
CTAGTTAATGAGCCTCTGAGCCTCAAACTGGGCGCGTTATTATCCGTGTCGGCAAAGCGGGTGGAAGAGAGGTAGACAGCAAACTTCCCAGGCCCCCGGGGCCATCAGCCCTAGATTCCTCCTGGCCTGAGGGCAGGGAGAGAAGAACCAAGCCCGGTTCTTCTGCGGTTCCCAAGCCGGTCTGCAGCAGGGAGAAAAGTAATCTATCTTGTCCGGGGCTGCGGCGCGCCTAACACTTCCTGCGGTAATTTGCAACCGGGACTGGAAGTCGCGAGCTTCCCATTGGCTCGCGGGCCGACGCCGCGCAGTCTGGAGGGGCGGGGCCAGCGCCGGGGCGGGGCCAGAGCCGGGGCGGGGCGGGGCGGGGCAGAGGCGCCGTAAATTTAACTCCTGAGAGCTTGGCAGGCGACTGCCGCTCTCCAAGCGCTCCCCTCCTGGGAGTCGCTCGACTCGCATAGATTTTTCTTTTAACATCGAGCGGATATCGGTGACAAGTTAATAGGTCTCGCTGCGCTCCAGGTTAAACAGAACCTCATTGCTGTCCGGAGTTTCCTTCCACGAACCTTCTCATGGACTCAAACAGCCAAGGTGGCTAGTGGCGTGGTGCTCGCGGCTGCTTAGCTGCTTCCTCGCTGGGTTTCGGACCCCGATCCCCAGGCGGGCGTCCACCCGGCCCCGACCCCGACCTGTCCGCGCCCGGGGCGCGGGGACTTGAGCGCCTCAGCATGGAGATGCGCACACCGCCAGTCCTCCCGCGCCGCACGCGCATTCAGCGATATCTTCACAGGACACATTTGCACACACGTAACTGCCGCACACGCATGCTTCAGCTCCCTCTGGCAGACACTCATCCCGGCCCCCTCTCTTACACACTCGCCCCTGCCTTCTCTCTCATCCAGCCGCTTCTCCTCACACACCCTCACACGCAGAGCGTTGCTCCCTGCCGTGGGCACACTCATTCCTCACTGTACACGTTGCGCCAGCCCGCGCCCCGCGCTAGCCCCTCGCGCTCGTGATCGTGGGAACCAGGCAGGGCCCCTCGTCATCCATCTCCCTTCCACTTGGCCCGCCCAGACTTCAAAGGAGGTCTGGCTGCTGGAGCACCGCCTCTTGGGGTCCCGCCTGGCCTCAACGACGCGGACGTGGAGGCGAGGGCCGGCGGGCCAGGAGCGCGCCCCGGCCGCGGAGGTCCCGCCCAGGGCCCGTGTGCGCGCTGCGGGGTGCCGCGGGCCCGGGCGGGCTGGCTCCAGGAGCGGACCCAGGGCCCAGGCAGGCCGGAGGCCGGGTGCACAGGCCGAGCCACGCGCCGGCTATGCTACCCGACGCCCCAGCGGCCCCGCGAGCGCGAGTCGACCTGAGGGGCCTCGTTTTCCCTGCAAGTGAAACGCTCGCGAAGAACACGGATTCTTGGTGCCTGACCTCCTTTGCTAAAGAAAATGCGTCTACCCTGGAGCTTAAGCCGTATTCCCTCGCCGCTTTCCCCGCTCCCTTTTGGACACCTCTCGCTGACAGGCTCTAATCCTCGAATCGGAACAACTTTGCCTGGAAGATTTGGCCGGCTTTTCCTTTTCTCTCAGCGTTTCTGCAAAGCCAGTCCGTTCTGAGCTGCCCTCTTGGAGGGGTTGGGGGAGGAGGGCTACTTAACAATTTCTGACACCACCTGGGTGGTCGCCATGAGGAGGGATTCCTTTGCAACTATTATGCTCCCCAACTTTATAAAGGCTGTTTTGCATAGAATAGTTAAAGACGCTTACACTATTTTGACATTGATCTTGCAGGGGTCTAATGACCAGTTTATCTGTAGTCCACCAGACTGGTGGTTCCCAACCTGTTTTCACTTGTGTTACCCTTTTAACCCCATTTCTATACATTGTACCTCTTGTTTTTAAAACAGCTGTTTTTAAATTCTGACACTTTTGTTCAGTGCCTGTCTTAATGTAAAATAGTGGAAATAAGGTAGTAAGTTAGGAAAAAAATTACTACACTAAAAGTACAAACCACAAATTTCATTTTACAATATTCATTATACAGTTAAATATTGGTAATGATCAAGTATTTAAACATTAAACTAAAAAACTACGTGAAAATAATCCCGATTAAAGACAAGACACTTAGTCAATATCTAAACTGGCTATAGATGTATCTATCTGTTTGGGGAAGTTCTAGAACATGTAACTGTGCCTAGTGATGGGCATTTGAGCTGTGTGGGGGAAGGGTTCATAGCCACGCCCTCACCAATCATTATTTGCTAATGTGATCTAATTTTGAAGTGTCTCCATTAATGATGATTCAGACTTAACATTTATTGTTCCATAACTGACAATTTGCTTTTCTTTTTTACTTTACTTGTTTTTTTTTTTTTCTATTATCGATTATTTTTCGTGTACCCGTGAACAGCCCAGCATGTACTCCCCAGGGGTAGCGTACCACCGCTTGGGAATGGATGAGTAACTTTTTTAAACACTGATTATCTTTATTTTTCACAAAGAGATGTTTCAAAGGGTGGTTCGTGAAAGCCTATAAAAAGCACCATGTGAGAAATTGGAAGATAGTAACTTCCAAGAGAGTTGCTTCTAAGATATTGTCCAGATTTATTTTCGTTAGTGTTTGTTACCCCTTGATGCTAAGAGTTGCCAAGGGTCTATATTCAACCTTAAAATCTGAGAAGCCAGGCTACCTTTGTGCTGATAAGATAGATGTCCACATAACCTTGAGTGCTTTTTTACATTGCTTCCCAAGACAGTTTCCGTATTCCAGAATATGAGCTTTTGAGGGCAGGGGTGTGGGTTCTCAGTTGGAAGGCTCTAGATCCCAGACAAATAAATGGTACCTGTGCATTCAATTATGTTGAATACATCTGAATCAGCTTTTGAATGAAGCTTTCCAAAGAGTTGATCAGATACACTTAAAATGTTATATAGAGCTTTCAAGAAGAAGAGAAAAACAAGGGGACAAAAGAAAAGGAGGGCGGGGAGGAAATCCCAAAATAATTTCATATTCTTTGAAGGAAAGGTGAGATTTAGATCGTTAAAGCTAAACTAGACAGATCCTGCACATCAAAGCGAGAACACAGAAGCTCTAAAACCATCATTAAACTCCTCAGGTTATTTTCCAGGCTAACGATATCAACAACCTCTTTTAAATTTAACGTCTCTCTAACTTTGAATTGTCTTTATGGCTCTTCTGAACCACCTTCGAACTCCATATGTAAATGCTGAGCTGTGAACACAAGGCTAAACTGGATGCAGATTGTTCAGATCTAGAAAACAGCAACTTTTTTTTTCAGGTAGAAAACTTTATTCCATTTAAAAGAAGGGCAAAGGTTAACCATAATAGCTTTTTAGAACAATTGGTGGCAATGTGGACACATACATATCTTAAGTGCAGAATAACCCTATGACAGGGTATTAATGAATATAATATACCCTTCTGTATATTCACAATACAAATAAAATTTTTCTTTCAACAATAAATTTTTTAGGTGGTATTCATTTAGAGATAAATTAAATCTTCATTCTTAACTGCTGTATAGTAAGTATTCCATTAAATGAATACTCCTGAATTTATTTTTTCATCCTATATGGACATTTAGAGGATCTTTTTACTGTTAGAAATAATGTTATAGTGATATCCTTGTAGTGCTGGTCTCCATGTTTGCTCATGAGAATGTTTCTTTTACTTTTATTCCTAGAAATTAAATTTCTGGGTTGTAGGGTTACAAAACTTCATCTTTACTAGATTTTGCCACATTGTTATTCAAAGTGGTTAAACGATCTGCTCTCTCATTAACAGTGTGTCAGACACACACTGCCCACATCCTCGACAACACTTAGTATTATGAGACTGTTCCACTTTTCCCCCAACCTCATGGATACGAAATGGCCTGTCATTTGTATTTACATTTTACTAGTTACTCATTCAAGTGTTTTAAAACTCTCTAAGTCAGCATTCTCCAGTAAACTGTTCTATGATGGTGGAAATGGTCTCCCTTTCATTGGTTTCTCTCCTCTTTAGTTAGTCCTCTAAACTACCATCAATTTTCTTGCAAAGGAAGTATGATCATGTCAACCCAACAACTTTAAAATATGATGAACACTGTAGAAGTTTGGATTACCTATAGCTTTATGCCTAGAGGCTGTACCAAATTATAAAGCTTGGCGCTCAAGGGTTTTATACCTAGCCCTGCTCGTAGTTCACTGACCTTCTAATTTCTGTTATGGGTTAGTTTGTTCCTATTAATATAATGAAGAAAAAAATTCCCAATCTTTCAGAAAGAGAGAAGAAAAAGAATGAGGCAGAAAATATATTGGAAGAAATAATAGCCAAAAATTCCCCACACTTGGTTTTTAAAACCATAACAACAAATAAACAAAATTGATCTTCATGTCCGAGAAGTTCTGCAAACCCCAAACAAGATAAAAGCAGTAGACTTTCAGTTCATCGGCACCCATGGGAATTGGTAGATGCTGGATAATTGTAGTTTCTGGTTGTTCGAGAGTTACTATTAAAAATAGGCCTAACTAATACTGTACCCCACACTATATCATACCATACCATACACTCTGTATTGCCTTAATATTCATATTGAAATACAGTAATTAAAAGCAAATTAAAACAAATAAAGACAAGTTAATGTAACAGTTTATTATAAAAACTGCTTTGTGAATGCTGTGTGCAATTTTAGTTAATTGGCATTCAATAAACTTTTCAACTTAATAAACTTCACTAACATAATTTTTTTTAACTTCAGGTAACTTAGAAAGATAACACACACATACGTACCGTAGGGGTAGAGAGTTTACTGGGTAGACATCACATTAGGATCATCAGGATGTGATGATGTAGCTGGGACAGGATCAGGAAAAGTGGAAGTGGACAGTTTTGGATCTACATCAGTAGATGATACTGTACTTGCAAACTTGTATGCAGCTTTCCTGAAAAATGCTTTGAGGCCCTACACCTCTCATGCAAAGTCAGGTTTTGCATGATGTGCAGCTGCATAACATGCTGAGAAGTGAAGAAGGGTTGCTGTTCTGCAAAAGCTATTACAGTTTTAAATGCTGCAGTAGCTCTCTGCCAGAAAACTTTTTCCACTTCATGCCCATCATCATTGCTCTCTTCCTTCTCTGCAACATTCATTTTCCCACAATTCACAACAGCTTCTATGGTGTCTTTTATATTAAGTTTATGAGTTACTGGAATAGCTTCATCCACAGTAAGCCAGTCGTCAAGTTCATCTTGAGACAAATATTTGTTTTGTCATTAGCAGAGTCAACCAACTCACAGATTTCATCATAAACTCTGCTACTGGCAGCTGCACTATTGACTGAAAACCCCTCAAAGTCAATGGAGGAAGAGGAGGATTCCAAACATCACAACTGGTCATAGCTTTCGCCAACATTTTCATAATGTTTCACTTCTCACAGAGTCCCAAGCACAACTGACAGAGTAGATAGCATCTTTGAGATTATATTTTTTTCTGAAAGTCCAGAATTATGCCATCAAAATTAGTCATTTTTCACATGAAGTCACACCTGTAAAACATGTTTACCTTCTGTTTCACTCCCTGATCCATTGATTGGATCAGACTTGAGATGTTATCTTGAAGATAACATACAAAAATGTTGACATTAGCAAGTTCTTCTAGGGGAAGATGCATGCAACAGTTATCCAGGAGCCACAGAACTTTACTACTCTCTGGTATTCCTTTCTTTTGTAAATTTTAACACTGGGAACAAATGAATAGTGAAACCACTTGGTAAATATTTCTGGGTCTATCCAGCTGTTACTCTATGCATGATAATCTACAGAAAGGTTAGTTACGCCTTTAAAGCATTTTGGTGTAGCAAATTTGACAACCACACACAACTTTACCTTATGATTTCCTGATGCATTTGCACAAATGAGCAGTTATATGCTCTTTATTTAGCTTGAACCCCTGAGCTACCTTCTCATTACCACCAGCCAAAGTAGAATTAGGCAGACCCTCCCACACTAATCCAGTCTCATCTGCATTATAAATCTGCTCTTGCGTCAAGCCATTTTCTGCAACCAATTCACTAAACACGTCACAAAATGAAGCTGCAGCCTCAAAGTCAGCCAATTTCTGCTCACTTGACAAGTCCAACTTACAGATTTTGTGATGAACTTTGAATTGGGTATGTCAGCCACTTGAAAATGAACAATGACCATCAGTGTTCACTTTCTCATGGAATTCTCTTGCTTTTCCGTGCAACATAGGTCCAGAAATACTACCACCCTCAGAACTTTTCAGTGAAAAACCACTCATTTAGGACCTGGTCAACCAGTTCCATTTTGGTGTATGAAGAGTATGACCCTTCTCCACACTCTTGTCATTCTTCAACTTAACATGAAATTCCTTTATCTTCTGAGACCAAGCCTTCATGTCATACATCGTTGATGAACTGACATTAAATTCTTCCATAAGCACTGGACTCTAACCTTTCTCAAGCCTCCTGCATATTTCCACTTTCTGCTTGAAGGTAAATAAGCACGCTGTGTTTACACCTACTTGGGACCTGTTTCAGCATACTTGGAGTTGGATGAGAACACGAATTTTGAATAATAATAGAGCCCAATGGACCAGTTTGTTTACACAAGGTGAATTGGCAGGAATGGGAAACAAACAGGTGGTGCTCGAAGCATAGCCTTACTCAAAGCATGGGTGCACCAAGTTTAAACTTACATTTTTGCTGGTAATTGATTTTATTTTAATTTTTATTTAAAATACTATTTCTTTGACTTTTTTGCCAGTTGCTTGAGAGTGCCAGTTGCTTGAGTTCCAGTTAACAAAGAGTTTACTGTATAAGGAAAGATCACATTTCAGCACATCTTTGTCCAACGGCTAAAAACCAAAGACAAAGAAAAAAATTTAAAACTGCCAGAGAAAAAAAGAAAACAAATTATGTACAGGGTAATAACATAAATGACGGCTGACCTCTCATCGGAAACAATGAAGACATAAAATAAATATATATTGCTTTCATAGTGCTGAGGGAGGAGGGAATGAATGAGGAGGAGGGAGAAAAGAAGAGTGGGGCAGCCAAACAGAAAGCAAACTTTCGGATGTTAGAAGTGGATTTGAGGGTGCCTTGTATTATCAACTTGGCTACTCTACCTAATCTAGAGAATATAAAGGAAGTAACATGTAGGAAACCCTACCCTCAAGGAGCTAACTATGTTACTGGTAGTATTTGATTAATTGTAATAAGATCTGAGAAAGCAGAGGTAGAGGTGAGCCAGAGTGGCTGTGGAAGGCTGGTAGGGCGCAGGTAGGAGGGGAGATACACTGTGTTTAAAGAACATAGAGAGAGAGAGGGCTCAGCAACAGTGGAGGAGAGAGCAAAATGCCTTTAGGAATCTGACCTAAGTGGTAGTGGGCAGGAACAAGACAGTGGAAAGGGTGGGTGGGGATGATCATGCTTTACTTTCTTCCATACCTTTATTGATTATCTGTATGAAGCTGCAGGTGGAACTGAATAGGGATTGATCATTGAGGCTCTAAAGTCAAATTGCCTGGGCTCACATCCTCTCTTCGATACTTCCCAGCCAGCTGTCGTAGCAAGGCACTAAATCTCTTGGATTTTTCAGTTTCTTCCATTGTAAATAGATAATAAAACTATCTACATCACAGAGATGTCATGAGAATCTAATGCAAAAAAATATGTGTAAAGCTCTTAGAACAGTGCCTGAAATATAGTAAATGTTTAGTGATGTTTGTTATTATCATTAAATTAGGTTCTCCCAAATACTTGTTGATTTATCATTAGAGGAATTGGTGGTGTTAGCTGATGTAAAAGTGGTTGGTCCAAACAAGGGCTAAAGTACGTTCAAATCAGCTGGGAAATAAGGACTGTAAAAAGTCAACCCACAAAAATTGAAGCTGTATCTGAGGTAATCTTGTCACCAGTTGTCTTCAGGTGGTGTGAATGAGACTGGCAAAACAATAGCATCTCATTGGAGGACAAGTTGAAGACATTGATCTGAGGATAAATAATCTTTAAAGATGGGAGACCTTAAGCCTGATTCCAGTCAAGACATGTAATCTTTAAACATTGCTTGCAGACCGACTATATAAATCCACATTTATTGCTTAGCAGAGTAACCTCTAAGCAAGAAAATAAACCCTATGGACTTTTCAAATGAAGACTTTAAAGTGAAAATTGACTAATTACTATAATTGGACCTACCAATTACTGTAAAAGTTGCTTTTCCCCCCACAGAACCCTGACAAACATAGACAGAGAAAAATTTCATTTTATACTCTTTTATGAAAGACAGCCAATATCTCTCTTGAATGAATCACTTTCTAACCCAAGGCTGCATGTGAGTGTTTAAAGGAATTTTTGCCCCCTGCAATGGCAGGATCTCCCCATCTTCAAGTTCCATGTTGCTGATAGTCTGCCTCCAAAGCAGGTTATTAAAGGGTGTTTTTAGCAAAGAGCTCTAGCTCGTGACATCCACCATCCAAATGAGAATTTGAACCAGGGAAGAGGGCTTACTTCTCAGGTTACCACCATATTATAGAAGGATTAACTTGTACTTTTGAGCTGCCGTTATGTCCAGTCAATTGATATCCATCTAGCTCCAAGAAATTTTACCTGTTTTTCAGATATATGTCATTCTACATAGGAATCCCTTATTGGGAGATAGCAGAACTTGTGGTACTTACTGGAAGTGCTACAACTGACTTACAATGAAAGGTAAATGAAAATGTCTCCATAAGTGGGAAAGGTGAGGTTCTGGGACTTCATAGAGTCTGGAGTGAATATAAAATCTTGGGTTTAAGGTTTTAATTTATTTCCTTCTCATCTTATTAGATGAATGAGCATTTAAGTCATTCTAAGGTTTTGAAAAGTGATCTTCTTTCTAAGCCTTAGGTAAATAAGTGGTAAATTTTATACCAAATCATACTTTCAACTTATTTGTGAATTGAATAATTTTGACCAAAAAAATCCACGTGAACTAGTAAAAAAAAAAAAAAAACAAAAAACAAAAGACAAACTATAACAAGATTCTGGTGAAACACACTACCAGAAAAATTGTGAATTATCAAGAGTCAAATGGATTCTCCTTTTGATTATACACTGAAATTTTCTGAAATCAGGTTATAGGATGGAATTGTTGATGCTTTAGCAAGGACGAGTTCTTCTTATTCCTCAGGCATCTTTTGGGATGAGTTAGTTGGTTCCCAAAGCCTAATGGAGTTGAGATTGTATCCTAGGGGGGGCACCTCCATAGGAGCCAAGGTGGTTTGGGCATCATACCTGCTTCTCAACTCCCTTCCTTCTCTTATCACTTAGGAGGCCTGGCAATCTTACTTGCTCTCTAGTGTCACACAGAAGCCTTTCTTGGTAGTGCTTTCCTGGAAGTTCTGTCATCACTCTTAGTAATCAGTGCAGTAGAACCCAGCACAAGTGAGAAGGACATACAGTGGCCTCATTACTGAGAAACAAAACAGCCCTCAGCAGCCCACCAGAAGTCGCTGATGTCAGTAACACGCTTCCTCTTGTAAGCTGGTGGGCCTGGAACTTCTATTTTGCTGTGAAACATATAACACTTCCTTGAAATCTAAACTGACTGTCTTTCTGAACAGTGTCACAGCCCCTGTGATTCAGATATGGAAAATTTTATTTCTGAACTCTTCATACTTTTTGTAAGTGCTTGAGTCTACTTAATAGTCAGATTCTCAGAGACAAGCAGTGTATAGTCACCTCTCCCCTAATGCATGTACAACCCTTTCTTTATTGAAGAGTCTAATCTCCACCTTCTCACACAGGAAAACTTCTCACTTTCAATGCTTGTAGAAAACACAGGGTATTTGTCTTTATGTGAAATGATGTCAGGCATCTGAACCTTTAATGGATTTTGAGACTTTGCAATTCTTTGGGTGTGGGGGGAGGGGGCACTGTGCTGTGACATAATGCTTTGAATCCTTAAGGTAAAAATTTTAATGAGAAACAACTGTTGAAGAAGCTCATTTTCTGCATCTGTACCACAGTTTTATTTTGAAAAATGAATTTTTGCTAAAACTGGCCAGTTTTGACCCACATGGGGGAAAGGGGCTGTTTTGAGCACATGGACAAGCCTGAAAAAGAAGTGAACACACCAAAAGAGAAAGGACATGCTCTCTCTAGTGAAGAAACAGGAGAACTTCCAGCCACCCCTTTCGGCCGGTGTTTTCCCCACCCTGCAGCAGTCTTGTAAATTTGTAAATTTGCCACAGCTCACTTGTAAATTTGCCAGGGTGGCAGGGACACATGACTCTTAGCTGGGAGGCCTGCCAGCTATCAGAAGCCCCCAATTCTCAAGAGGGAGAGGGGGGAGGGTGCCCAGAGACCACCCTGGGTTATATTTATTTGGGGAGATACTTGCTGGTACTGATAGCAAATCTCCCTAGACAGACACAGCCCACATTGGAAGAATGTCTTGTTGAGAATTCCATCACCTCCCCAGTATCAGATCTAGCACCTTATAAAATAAATCCTTACATTATAATAAAGGTAAGTACAGCCTTCCCTATCTAGCCCTATATGTCACCTAATCTCTCAGGTTCTTCTGTGCCTGAATCCACCTCACCAGAAACCCCTTGTTTATTCTCAGTAGGCAGACACCCATAATTCTTATTCATTTTATCGATTTTCCCTCTGTTCACAAATCCCCCCTCATTCCTCTTCATTTCTGGTTACCTCATTGTCCCTCAGCCTCCAAAGAATCAGCTCACACCCACAAGTCAGACAGATTAATGTTCCTATTTCCCAAGGTGTGTGTTTGGTCTGACTCCAGCTGACCACTGGGATTTTGAGCCAGGACCTTTCCCTGAGGGAAAAACTCCCTCTCTTTTTATACTAAATTTATGCATATTCTTGATCCTCAATCTGAGCCTGAAAAAATTTTTGATTTAACTTTCCAAACATTTTTGAGAGGAAACCTAACACTCTCTTATCATATACAAACTTCCCTTGAACCTTTGAGCCCTGAAAGGGAGTATAGGCCCTCTCAGAAATTTGGAGTGATTTGCATCACATTAGTAGGGAATTTTAAATCAATATCTCTCAACCTAGGTGATTCAACTAGTGTGTTTACTAAACTCAAGGATAGGTGGGATGAGCTGGTCCCCTCCACTTCATCTGTGGTCCTGCTCACGGCACTCGCCACCTAGGGTCTGCCATAACAGTAACTCGGAAGAATAAAACAAGTTTGGCATTGGTGGTTGAACAACAGGCTTAGGGATACAGAGAGGTCAAGAAGTGTTTTGTCCTCTTGAGAAAAGGAGCAGGGAAAGAGAAACAGCTCTAGGATAGACGACTAGCATAATTTTTATTTTAGAGACGCTAGTCCAGCGGTCATAGTTTTATTGAGTCTATATTTCCACAGTTTTTAAGAAGCAGTCAGTTATGTGTTTCCTGCTTATGAAAATAGTTACTGTTGGTCACTGTTGTTCTTAAGAATTTGGATAGTTTCAGAGAAAAAAAAGTTGTATGAACATATTATGTGTTAGTTTTATTGACATTTATACCACAGAATCACATTCATGTCATGACATTCAATTCACCACATTTATTACTCTTATTCAGAGAAACACCAGATATGAACCACAGCAACATGTTTACATAGGGAGAAGTCAATGTCAAAATATTCAGGGCAGTGTCCCTTCTCATGTCCCCTTTGTATCCCCTCCTTTCATCCCTCCCTCCCTCCCTTCATTGCTTCTTCTATTTCTCTTACCCCATGAACCAGAGGAAGCCATTCATTTAAAAGCCTTTAAATATAAAAGAAAAAATATTTAATCTTTGGCAGATCCTTGCAAAGTTTTGCAACTATCATTCATTTACATTCACATGTGCACATATCTGTCATAGTTCAAAATTACTATGGGATTCAAAACAGTGCTCAGATACTTTAATTACATGGTAAGTTCTTGGTTTGGTTTGGTTTTCTTATTTCATTGGCTGGGTTGTTTAGGGTATGGCAGTGAAAGCAATGCAATGACTCGAAATTCTGGTCCCAATGGAAGAAGGTTAAGGAAGGGAGATCTAGGGGACTAGAATGGAACCGATGAGCCAGAATCCTCTTTCCTCGAGTCCCCTGTGCTTGTTGAAACAAGGGACTGTGGTATGCTTGCTGTGGAAGGATGAGTACAAAGCAACAGCAGATGTCTAACTATCTCCACACATTGGAGAGAAGAGTTCTTTACAAGACTAATGTTGACAGTGACATGGTCCTTTAACGTAGTCATAGCAAACAGTTAATCAAATTTGTGTCTGCACAGGTATTTACCTTGCATCCAGGCACCTGTTTTAGGGAGCTTGCATCTGTTTAATAAAGTAGCTATGTCATCTCAGAAAAATCATAAATTTTTGAAACTATGCATTCAAAGGTAATGTCAGAGTAAAGGAGATGAAGCATATGCAGCTTTTCCCAACATACATGCAAGTAAGTACAGTGAGCAGACTTCGAGTCTTCTGGCATCCAAATAAATTGTCCATTTCGTGGCAGGTTGTACTTTTCAAGATGGCTACGGTAAGATCTCCCGTCACACATATGCTTATTACAACCTGATGTCAACACTTCTCTGACGGTTTGTGTCTACTCCTCTCAAATCTGAGAGGACCTGTGACTATGGCAGAAGCGACACTAGGGCCTTCTAAGGCCAGCCATAAAAGAGGATTCAGTTTCTACTTGCTCCTTGGAACCCTGCCACTCTGCTGTGAAGAAACTAAGCAGCCGCAGAGGGAAGCCACATGCAGGTGTTCTAGCTGACAACCCAGCCGTGGTCCCACCTGTCTGCCAATACCACTCACCAGTCATGTATGTGATGAAGCCTTCAGATTTCAGCCTCTCAGAGTCATCCCTGCATTGGAGCCATCCAGCTTTGTGGAGCTGTCCTTGCTGAGTACTGCCCAAATAGTAGCTTTGTGACAAAAAGAAAAAAAAAAGATTGTGGTTGTTTTAAATCACTAAATTTGGGGTGTTTCCTTGTGAGCCAATACATAACTCCAATCTTGAGCTCTTCCCTTCCACTGGAAGTTTTCTGTTGGTCCTTTAATTACAGTATATATAAACATTCACATGTAACGAAACCACCTAAATCAGAATCTTGACTTCTTAAGACTTAGTCCCAGAAAAAAAAATGAAAGTTCCATGCTAAATGAATACCATGGACTACTAAAAAGAAATGTGAGGGAAATGCAGTCACCAATCTTGCAATGAGGATTATCACTCCTGGGCACCTGTAATGCACCACCCAGTGTCCTAAAAGCAGAGATAAACTGGGAAATGCTTCCTGACAGGGACAGCTGGTTCCAAAAGATCAGGAAAAGAGGGATCTGAAGAAAGAAGGATGGACAAGCTAGCAGAATGTGACATGAGCTAAGTCGTGGACTTGGGATGAGTCTGGCATCCCAGAATTTCAGAACCATGAGATTCCAAGAGATCAGTTACACTTGTTGTAATTCACCACTAGGTTGAATCCCTGAGTCTCGTCTGCAACTGCAAAGCTATTATCTAGTTTCTGTTTAAACATCGTTGATGCCAGGGTGCGCTCTTTCAACTTTGCAAGGACGTTAGCTATTGAAGACTTTCTCCCTAAGCTAAGCTAAAATCATCTCTCTGCAAGTTTTGTCTTTTGGTTCTGTTGTGAAGTTGCATCTTTTGCTGGATCTTTGATTGTAATGTCAATGTGAGGCAACAACTGCCTATGGCCAAACTTGATTTTTACTCCAGTAGTAATCAGCCTATGATTTCTCAGCCAGCGTCCTTCCAGTATTGAAACTCATCGCTGTTTCTTGTCACAAGAACGAGAGAAAGTTGTTGACATGCATGTAGGAAATATATAGATAAAAAGTATGCATTTTTCAAGGCTGGAGTCCCACTCAGATTGGGGAGATGCTTACACTCTGAAAGGCAAAATTGTCCTGAGATGGAGGATTCACACTTCTCATCCCTGCTCATGTTGAGGCATACACGTGCTTATTAAGTGAAATAGCTAGAGAAGCCGGCCATGCTATTTAGATTGATTTTTTTCCTTCAAAATGATTATTTTTGCAGATCTTATCTAATTGAGTTTGTGCCCATTAAATACATATATGACATAGCATCACTGTAGTCCTGTCTTCTAAACTGACCTAAGGCAAGGCTAATATCTTCTCCATGAAAGCCTTTGAAGACAATTATTAGAATTCTTGAGACTCTTCCACACGAGTCATCATAATTCCTTCAAATGTTTTTCATAGAAATTGATTTTGAGTCTCTCACTTGTTAATTTTTCTCCTGTGCTCTGAACATGTGTTCTTAAGTACAAACTGATCAAACTCTCCATGTACCATCAGGTCAGCACAGAATAGCAGAGGCAGACACACATATTGCTCTGAATACTGATTTCTACTATCCCAAAATTACACTTGGGTTTTTGGCAACTATGTCCTGTTGTTGAATCATAGTTAGTAAAATTCTAAGTGTTTTTTAAAATTACAAAATATTTGAACACTTGGAAAATAAAATAGCAGACACCCACAAACTCATCAACAAGATCAACAGATGTTAGTTTGCCTTACTTGCCTCTTTCCTTGTGTTTTATTTGCCCAGGTCATCCACGTTATATTTTTGCACCCATATAAGCACACTATCAAGAGTTACTGATTCAATAATTATGTATTGAATCCTTACTGTGTTCTTTTTGGGTCTTAATTTTGTTATATAAATGTATTATATATTATTTCACCATCACATTATTTACAAATTTGATTAGGAGCTATTAACACACATTTATTACAACAATTAATAGGATAGGGTTAAAGACAGAGCCCTGTAACCCACCACTCACGACAATCCTCTAGACTGGCTGAAGTGTTATTGTATTTCTATGATCTTGTGCTTTTGTTTGTTCTGTTTCTTCTGCCTGGAATGATTTCTTACCTCCTTCCTCCATTTGACTAATTTATATTAATGAACCCTTTGAGACTCAGGGTCACTCACTCTGGGAATCCTTCTCTCATCAGTACCTGTTAAATTAGATGCTTCACCCTGGTACACTTCTATGTCATAGCATCTATGCTCTATTGTAATCATTGGTTGGTTACTTATCTATCTTCCTCTCACAACTTTAAGTCCTTTAATGGCAAAATGTCCTCATATTTATCTTTATATCCTTAACTGTTCAGTGCATCAGAACTTAAAAAGTACAAACTCATACTAGGTGCCCTAAAATTCTTATTAAATAAACATGTATGAAAAAAATTTAGTTAAATATTCCTGACTTTAATTACAGGAATACTTTCTACAATATCTTTAATAGATCATCACTTTTAACCACAGAGAATTTGCTACCCCACAGGACAACCCATTCTTTATTTGAATAGTTCTGTTTTGAAAGTCTTTTCTCATATTAAACCCCCCGTCAGTTTCCTGTACCAACACTCTAAGTTCTTGTTATAAATAAGTTGAGTCTCTTTTCTGAATCTCGAGGATTCTTTTATAGCATTTGATTAAGTAAAAAGGCATTAGTGAATATGTTTTACATGTAACTAGCAGGACTGAAGAAATTATTTCCGTGCTCCGAATTGAGGCACTTTCTGGGACATCCCATTAAGGATTTCTACCCTGAATTCCTTCCAGAAGCTAATTGGGCCTGTGAAGACCACGGAGCACAGGTGTTCCATGTTCTATACAGCTCACATTCCTATGTAAACATGCCACTACTTTCTCGAGCATCGCAAGCTCCTGGGTGGTCTTAGGGCTGCCTTCAAAGGGAAACAAGTTGGAATTTTCTCTCATTGCTAATCATTTGAGGACCTGGTGAGTGTACAACTAGGCTATGTTTTGGAATCTCTATTTATAGAGTCCATGAGTTCACACCTGAGGAGAAACCTAAGTGACTAACCCTGGTCCGAAACTTGATTGAATAGCCAAAGCTTTCAGAAACAGGTACATTCTGTACAAAGTTCCATGCCTTTCTATAAGCTCTTGGTCATAACTGTTACTTAGCAAGGTGGAAGCAATTGACATTATCCTTTGGAAATGTGAAAGCAAAACATGTCCTTAAAACGTAGGCTTTTGCCCCATAGGTTGCAGATTTTTCTGAATGGTGATCAGCTGGCAAAATTTTATAACAGAGCATTTCTTCTTCTTTTGGTGTAGAATGTCAGTGCTTCTTGTGTGCCAGGCCCTGTGCTGGAGACTTCACTTACTTCATGTACCCTACTCCGGAAAAGAAACATTATTACCTCCATTTTACAGATGAGGTACTGGAATCTGAAGGAAATTAAGAAACCTGTCCAGTGTCTCAGAATTACTAAACTGGCAGAAACAATTTAAATCCAGATGGTTCTGACTTCAAAGCCCATCTGCTTTTAGATTGTCACTAGAGGGTCATGGGATGTCCAAGAGATAGGCTGATCAAATGTATCATTTTTAACGGGTCAGGAAACAATGGTCCGCTCCCATTTCAAATGGTATGTATGGCTAACCTAGGCTCTTCACTGGACTAAATTTAAGGTGTTGGTAGGCTGACCATACATACCGTTTGAAATGGAACAGTACCACTGTTTTGTGTCCCATTTGAAATTGTATGTCTGGTCAACCTACCAAGAGAGGACTCAACCTGGAGCAGGGGTGTCTGTCCAGGTTCTTGTCTCCCCACGAGAATGAATTCAGGAGTGAGATAGATGCAAGAAAGCATAGAAAGTTTATTGAAACGAAAGTACATTTGAGAGGGAAGTGCAAAGGAACTCAGAGATGGAGCCCCATGGAGGAGATCCTGACCAGGGTATTTATGCCTCCCAGGGGCAGGATTTGGTTAATTTCCATTGATGTGGCTTGTCAGTTTCCTCCCAGTAGGTGGGCTCCTCAGTTTCTCTCTCTTTCTTCCTCATTTGGCTCCTCTGTAACTGCCACGACACCAGATATATGCTCAGTGGCAGCCCATAGTACCTGCAATGTAAATGAGATCATAATGACATTATACCTAGCTAAAGGTCAGGTGCCGGTCAAGGGGATTAGCCTTACTGGAAGAAACTGGTTCTTGTTCTTCTCCATCTACAGGTGCTAGATACAGTCACTGGTTACTTGTGTAAGCCATGAGGTGCCTCTGGTAGTGTTCTGGAAGGGGTTGTCAGTTTCCTAGGCTACCTATCGTACCTCAATACTCAGCCATGTTGCCCTTCAATTTCAAAATCAGCTTTACTATATGGTCTTCCATTTGGAGTTAAGCTCTAACTTCACTGCCTGATCCTATGTTCCTGGATTACCCTTTTTATCTGCATGTGTTTGGGTACCATCCTCTTAGGACAAAATTTATCACGCTTCCCTTATCAACCACTGTGTATCTGATTTTGTTTTAAAATAATGTTACCCTTAAGAATATCCAAGATGTATGAAGATGATTGCATGCATGTTTGCTACTTTTTCTCTCTTGTACCTCAAGTTTGGGTTGGCGAGAGGTAAGGGGTAGGAGGAGGTGATCTTTATTTAATAGGGCCCAACCGAAGTATTCAGTACTAAGATCATTAAAAAAAAATCTTCAGTCATCAGGACTGAGAAACAAGGGATAGCTTTCGTTGGTACTCATTGTGACCATTTTATTCACTTACTTAGGCTTTCTTTTTTCCATTTGTCTCCATGCTCCATGATCCATAGCACATTATTTACGCCAAGGCTTGACAAAATCCAACCCACTGCCTATTTTTATAAATGGAGCTTTAATGGAACATAGCCATGCTCACTCATTTATATATTGTCTGTAGCTATTTTTGCACTCATAAGGCAGAGTGAAGTAGTTGCAACAGAGACTGTATGACCCACAAAGCCTAAAATATTTACTTTCTGGCCCTTTACAGAAATAGTTTGCTGACTACTACTTTAAGCAGAATAAAAATATATGGATGTTGCAGTCCAGCTATAATTTTTTGTGTCTAGACTAGAATGTAGTGGAATTTGGACTTGGACTGCTGAACTAGAACATCTTTAAAGGCTCTTCCAACCCTATACTTCAAAGATTTAAAAATTTACACACACACACACACACACACACACACACACACACTTTTTTTTTCTCATAAATAAAGTAGGATATGAAATAGGACAAAGATAGCAGATGTTGACTTGGAGTGCAATAGGTATGTTAAAAACAGGCATTTCTGTTTTGTTAATTTTTACTATGCTCCAGCATGTTAGTTAAATCTTGAATAGTCTCTAAAGACAGCTAAGGCTGGATCTATGGAAGTGGGCCATGTCTGCTCATATTGACATCAAAAAGTACTTGAGAGAAGTCTATCTACATAATTGTACCATTTTGCTTGTTGGTGTATGTAAAATATTATTCATATCTCAATGAAAACTCCCTCCAGTCATGGAAGCTCATAATTATGTGAATTTTTTATTAATATATTTATTGACCATCAACCTTATGCACACTGCTACATGAAACAATAGAGGAAATGTGTTCCCTGCCCTAGAGGATGACAGATTTCTTGGACTCTCTAGCCATGCCTCAGGACCTGTTACAATGTTTTGGTTATTTTTTAAAGTATTCCCAAGTAATTAAGATGCATGTTTGAAAACTTATCTATAATGTTGGAGGCCCAAATCCTTGGGACCTAAAGCCTGCTGGATTTCTTTTTGCATTCCTGGAAACAGTGGCTGTATTTTAATTAGGAAACCCATCTTTTGAAGTCAAGTTTTTTAAGCCTCCTGTATTGTCTGTAGATCTTCATTTGGCTTGCTAGTTTGTCACCTGGTCTTTTAACTTGAGCCAAACTTTCTCTAAGTACAAGAAGGATGTCAAAAGTAGATGTTTACAGACAGTGGATCCTTAATGTATTGTTTAAAATCATCATGTACAAATAATTAAAAATATTATCTTGGTATATTTTCAAGCATCTAGGCTAGGAAATATAAAGACTGAATTCAATTTTTTAATCCTATTGAATTTAAAATCAAACCACAGTTATGAGAGTAAAACAACAGAAAGTGTAAAAATAACTCTAGGGTTTAGAATGATTTGCATGGGGTGGAAAATATCCTGTAATTTGAAAATTGGAAAGGGATTTTGTCTTGGAAGGAAAAAAGACACCTGCCAGAGGAGAAAAGATTCACTTGGATGTGTGGACATTGGGAATGGATTGTGCGTATGACCCAACAGGAGGTCAGAACTATCTGCACATTAAACTTGAAAAGAGCCATTGTGGACTCATTGATAGGGTGTTTAGTAATTCTTCTCAAGTCAGCCAATGTATGTATAAATATATCTTCTTTTGAGTTGGTAAAGAGCAGAAATTTTATCACTCATTTCTTTAATATTCCCTCTCTTTTCTTCACCTAGGTGTCTAGTAAAGTCTTTTATGTTAGAAATACTTAGAAAGTATTAGAAAGATTAATGACTTCATTGTTTATATATTTGGCAGGAAATTCTCATTGATATATCTACTGAGAATCCTCCCCCCGCCCCAAATTGCATGAACTTAGACTTATGGGTAAGAAAATCTGTGAAGAAAATTTAGAAGTTCTAGAATTCTTTAAAAGAGAATGTGTGTAATGATTCTAAATGAATCTATTAAAGTTTACTTCATTTAATAACCATTTGTCAATAAATAAATTACTTTAATCACCAATTTGCCCACTTCATAATTCATAATTTTTAACAAGTAATAAATTAACAAGAATTTGTGTTTCAGTCAGGCTGTTCAATTTATAGCATACTTTAAGGAAAGACCATTTCTTTAGTTTTTAAAAATTCTGGTATCAGACATGTCACCCATCTCAACGACTTCTGACAATGGTATGGTGAGTTTCTATCTTACAATATATTTCCAACCCAGTCTATTGTTTTACTTACTTATCATAATTTTTAGATTTTTTTTTTTCTTGACCAGGAAAGAAAGGATTTGGATTATAAGCAATTCACTGGGAATGTCCTTATACATGAATAGGGAGGGATCTTTGTGTGAATGGGGTGGTGAGTGCATGCACTGATATAATGACAGCATAAAGAAACCCATTGGTTTTAAGCTTGGAATTTTTTCAAGTAATTGTGCTAATCGCTATAAAGAAACAAGTTTTTGGCGAATCAATAATATTGAAAAATTGGTCTTTTGGAAGATTGATTCTTTGATGAGTTAGTAGTCAATGACTTGCTATTTGACTGATTTTCTACACAGTAGTCTACTTCTTATAAAATCATCTTTCTTCGCCCCAGAAAGACTCACTTGTGTGGATTGCCAATAACAGTCTCATCTAGAAGCAGGTGGATAAAGCTTTTGCCATGTTTTCCAGCCCTATAGCTTTATTATAATAAATGGTGGCACTCTATGTAAAGGGAAAAATCTCTTAAAGTGTCTTTTGGAGGATATGGAAGATCTTTTAGTTATTGAACATTCCAATGTGACAACATTAAAAGTAAGGCTTCATTTTAATCACTAAAATGGCTCATAACTGCTAGTAAGAGGTAAAAGAGAGCTTATATGTGTATAACAGGAAGGCAAAAAGAAAAAAAAAATATATGTAGCTAAATGATTAAATATGCTTAAGGCTGCAAGGGATAGATGAAATATACCCGAGGAAATAAAATGGCACAGGGCGATTAGAGTTTGGTGGGTGTTTATGTCCATGCGTGTGTATCCTAGCATGAGACCAAAAAAAAGTCTTATATGTATTAAAGACAGAAAGTTCATCCTCCCAAAATATTCAGAAGCAAATAGTTGGTAATACATGTAGGTAATTCCCAGGCTTTGTTGACCTCATTTTGTCTATGTAAGTTAGCAATTGAAATGGGGATCCAAGGACTACAAGGTAGGGCATGGGTTCTGACATGGCAATGGCATTGGACGAACTTGACTCTACTGATGTTTTCAATGGTGACAGCCATGGACTGATGGCAAGAGGATACTATAACTATTCAAATCATCAAATGTATTAGATGTCACTGCCAAAATATTGATATTCAAGGTCTGACAATTAAGTTCACGAACTTGACACCATGCACTTACATTGGCAGCAGTGTACAAACGATTTGGTAAGTATCTGTGTCTAACAGCTGTGTTCATGTCTTGCTTAGTGGTGTTCATTATTGTTGTTGGCATGTGTTTGTGTGCCACCACGAGAATGTCGGAGCTTGAATTAGAGCAATGAACAAACATTAAATTTCTTGTTAAACTTGTCAAAGGTGGAAGGGACATGTTAGTCCAAGTTTATGGAGATAATGCCATGAAGAAAATGGGTGTATACAAATGGATTAAACGTTTTCCTGAGAGGACAGAAAGCATCACTGATGAAGAGAGGTCAGGGTGGCCAATAACAAGCAGAACTGACAAAAACATTGTAAAAATTTGTTGAATTGTGCATCAAAATTGTTGGCTGACTGTGAGAAGCATAACAGACCAAATAAGCATTGATAGAGAAAGAGGAAAATCTTAACTGAAAATCTTGGCATGAGAAAAGTGTGTGCAAAAATGGTCCCAAAGGAGCTCACCAATGAACAAAAGCAAAGGAGAGTTGAAGTTTGCAAAAAACTTTTGGAGAAACAAGATGATGTTTTGGGCCGTGTTATCACTGGTGAAGAGCATGGGTGTACCAATACAACATTGAAACAAAGTGTCAAACTGCACAATAAGAAGTCAGCCAATTCCCCACAATCAAAAAAGTTCTGTCAGTCCAAATGAAGAGTCAAAACGATGTTGCTAACCTTTTTGATATCAGTGGAATTGTTCATTATGAATTTGTACTAACTGGACAGTCAACCAAGTTTACTATTTGCACATGCTGAAAAGGCTGGGCGAAAAAGACGAAAAAGAACTGAACTTTTCACCAACAACTCATGGCTCTTGCATCACGACAATGCACCAGTTCACGTGGCACTGTCTGTGAGGGAGTTTTTAGCCAGTAAACAACTGTATAGGAACCCTGCCTCTACTCACCTACTCACTTAATCTGGTCCCCAAAGACTTTTCTTTTTACCCTAAGATAAAAGAAACATTGAAAGGAAGACATTTTTAAGGCATTCAGGACATCAAGGGTAATACGACAACAGCTATGCTGGCCATTCCAGAAAAAAATTCCAAAATGTCTTTGAAGGGTGGACTAGGCACTAGTGTTGGTGCATAGCTTCCCAAAGGGAATACTTCAAAGGTGACCATAGTAATATTCGGTAATGAAATATATAGTACTTTTTGTAGGAGGAGTTTTCAAACTTAATTGTCAGACCTCATACGTTCTTTTCTGTTAATAAGACAGTGGCATCCATGAAAGAAAAGTCTATAGAAAAAACTCAAATATGGCTCTACCAAATTTCCCTTTGCAATTTGTGCAAAGTGTTCAGGGTTTGAAATAGAGCTTTCTAGTCTTTAAATGTGAAAGTGTTAGCTTTCTTATACCAGGATCAGGGCAGAGCCTAGATTTCTCACCAACCTGTCTTTCAAACACAAAGGAAATAAACTTGAGATACTTGGAAATTCTTCTTGGTATGAGTCTTTGTCTCTCCATTTCTTTTTTCTTTTGCCTCCTCTTTTTTCCACTGAATTGAATCCATACTTTTTTTTTTCACTGAAGAAGGAGCTACACCAGGCACACAGGGGATCAGGAAAAGGTTTTTTTTTTGCCTCTATGATTTAGGTAGCAACACAGACATCTGGTAGCAAGGAGTTACAGAAAAGTTCTTTATCCCTCCCCCGCCTCTTCTTTTAAGGGAGCCATTACTTCAGGTAGAAGCTATCAGCTAACATATTTCTGCAAGCATTGGGCTCTTTCAAGACCTCCATTGATGATCAAACCAAATATTTAAGAGGACATTCTCGTAAACAAAAGCATGGTCTGCATTCACAAACCATTTTCAATAAGATCTCTTACCATTTAAGACTGTGACCATCTGCTTGCCATCTTATATTTTTAATATTATTCTGTCAAATATATGCTCTGTCAATGCAGGTAAAGGAATACTTGAAAAATCTGAACATACACAAATCAGTGGGTCCAGATGACAAGAATCCCAAAGTCTGGAGGGAATTAGTTAATGCAGCTTTGCAAATAAGTATCCAAAACAACAGCTTCACCATAATATTTTATCAAACCACCCTCCTTTCAGGAAATACACAGGTAGTAAAATAAATACAGTCAACCTTCTCTTAGATTCTCCTGGCATAAATTGTTACCTTGGACAAGTTGCCACTTACCGGGCCACACATATGAGCTTACTCCACTACTATAAAAAAGGCGGGATCAGAGATAACATAACACCAAGAAAGAGTAAAAACCAAAAAAGTTTTGCAAGATCACGTTTTTCTAAAGGAAATCTGTAGTTTATCATTTACTAAGGGTGGTTTTTCAAGAGTTATAAAAAGATAAACCACATTTGAGATATAGATGAGGGGTTCAAGGAAGACATGTCAGAGCTGTAAGCCAGAATAACCCCAATTCTGGCCCTATTGGTCATGTGGCTGTGCAACCACAGTCATGGACTGCATGTGGGCAAAGGCTAGAAACCTGGCTAGCTCTTCTTTGCATATTGGGGCAAATTAAAAACGACTTCAAATTCTTTGACACTCATCCCATTAAGAGATGGGGTCTATTTCCCCTCCCCTTGGATCTGGGCTGTTCTATAACTGCTTTGACCAGCAGAGTATGGGAGAAATAGTGTTATACCAGTAAGAGGGCTTCACTCTGGCCTCTTGAAAGTGGACACCCATGGAGCAAGATGAACTGCTGTAAGACTGCCATGTGGTGTGCAAGACCAAGCTGTTGAGCTGCAGAACCAGGAGCTTAACACAAAGGTTGTTGGTTCACATCACTGCCTTACAGTGGTTTGTAGCAAGAGATAGAAACCTTGCTTCTATCATACGCTCTCTACTTCTTCAGGAAACTTCACTCCTTGTCTGTTCTGTGTTTCTCTTCTTCCTTTCTTCTGTTTCCCTTTTCTCCCTCTAGTCCTTGCTATTTTTTCACATACATCACACTAACATAAGGAAGCATATTTTTTTGTTTGTAAAAGAAGTGGGATTTTGGTACTGTTTTCCTCACTTGTTCATTATTTTAGTGGAAGGTCAGCTGTGCTTAAAACTTTCTGTCAAAAACCAAAATTGGTCAGTTATTATTTCAATATAGGCATTAATGAATTTGTGTCAGTGCCCCAGAACCTTTAAAAAAGTTCATCATAAATATGAAAAAATTGGAAAGAACTTGAGTGTCTAACAAAGTGATTAAACACTAGGCAACTAATGAAAATATGCTTCTGGCTATAGCAGAACTTGTAGTGCTCATCTCTGCCTTATCTCTGAATATTCTTACCTTGCTAACCCCGATCCAGCTACAAAAACCCTGGTGCCATTTCTCAAACATACCACATGTGCTCCTATGCCAGGACCTTTGCATCTGCTGTTCCTTCTGCCTGGAAAAGGTCAAGAAATGCACACAATTTGTTCTCTGTCTTAATTCAGGCTTCTGCTTCTCAGTGTAAACTTCCCTGACCACTATAACAAAGGATTCCTCTCTTTCCCTGACATTCCCTGTCTCCCTTATCTTTATTTTTCTCCTTAGTGCTTATCACCATTTGATACACTGTGGACTACCTCGTGTATTTGTTCACTCTGTTTTCCTAAAACAAGCTTGTCCAACCAATGGCCCATGTGCTGCATGCAGCCCAGGATGTCTTTCAATGTAGCCCAACACAAATTTGTAAACTTTTCTTAAAATATTATGAGATTTTTTTTGTGATTTTTTTTAAAGCTCATCAGCTATCATTAGTGTTAGTGTATTTTATGTGTGGCCTAAGATAATTCTTCTTCTTCCAATATGGTCCAGGGAAGCCAAAAGATTGGAGACCCCTGTCCTAGAATATCAGCTCCATCAGGGTTGAGACTTTGTGTGTTTTGTTCAGTATCTACTGCCAGTATCTTCAATATTGCTTGGCATATTATTTATAGAATGATCAAGGAAGCATGCTGTGCATCTGAGATGCAATTAATTTCATCTGCTTCCAAGCTACTGACAACAAACATATCATTAAGAGAAAAGAACAGGTTATGAAATGGTATGGAGAGTTTATGCTTTGAAAAAACATGATAGTCTCAACTGCATGTATAACTAGGAAAGATTCTCATTTTATAAGCCAGATGTAAAATTGAAGGAAGCCTTGCTGCTCTACCCTGGGTGACAGAACGGTGCAGGGATTACTCAGGGAATGGCCTGGGCTGTGGATGATGGGCAATGCAGGAAAGGGAAAGGAGGCCAGACGGGAGGAAGCAATCCTGCTCCTACCCAGTAGCTATTTCTTTCTCCTCCTTACAAACAAAATCCAGATTTCATTTGGGGGAGCTAGGCACCCAGCCCAAAATACTCAGTTTCTTGAACTTCTTTGCAGTTAGGAGACTAAATGAAAACTACTGGCTAATGAGAACTGCAGTGAGGGTTTCTGAAAAAGTTTTTACTTATCTAACATAGGTACTACTAGCTTCCATGCTTCCCCTCCTCTCCCTGCCTCAGAAGGATATGAGGCCTAGAGCCACAGCAGCTATCTTGCAACCATGAGGCACCAGATATGAGGCAAAGGTTTTCATGGTAAGTGTGGTGAAATGCAAAGATTGAAAAAACCTGATTCCCGAAGAAATTGTGCAGCTACTTCACCATCTTCACACTGCTTCCTCTGGACTTCTCATTATTGCAGACAAACATGACCCTAAGAATCCTTTAGTTTAAAAATTGTTGATTTTCTTCTTTTAACTTATCATTTTTCTACATTGAGCGTATGCTACTTATATGATTAGAAAAAGTAATAGATATGCATGTATGTATGTATGTAAATATACTTGAGGATGATTTGTGGGGGGGGGGGGGGGGAATGGTTATTCTAAACCCAAGGCAGGAATTTTTATTTTTCTTTTTTTTTCCCTGGTCCACTTATCCAAAGAAGAGAGAATCAGATCCTGAATTTCTGGAATAGCCACTTTCTCTTCTGTCACCTTGTTTTATACACAGAGACTTCAAATACTTGGTCAATAGCTGATCCTGTGATTCCAAATTCCTTTGTAATGACCTGCTCTGGTGAACTGGTCCCTGAGTGATCCAGACAGATTCTGGTTCTCTAGCTTTAAAACCTAGGAAAGAGATACACAGAATTGTCTTCTTTTACTTGGCCTTGTAGTAGCATCATAAAAGGAATTTAAAAAAATACAACAAATCTCAGGCTTAGAACAAAACTGAGCTAGCCTGAAATCCCCTAACCTTACCCTTTTTGCCTAGGCTGAGTCCAGTTGCTGCTTGCCTGATGTAGGGGAGTTCTTTCAAGTAGAATCAGTTTCTCCAAAAGAGGAAGAGTTTCAGACGGTACAAGGGAGGACCTGCTCCTATAAAATTGTAACATAAAAAAATAAAGCAATATACCATTTTCTCATCAAAAGTAAATAAAAATGAAGAGGAAGGGCTGGTCAATTCATGTCTAACTTCTCTTTCCAAACTCATCAGTCAGATGAAGGTACTCTTTTTCCTGTTCATGGCTCCTGCTTCGTGCACTTCTTCCCTCTCACACTCCACCTGGCCAACGGCAGCCGCCCCACTTACCCTGATGCATCACCAGACATCTCCCACGTGTCCAACTCCTGCTTGCTGTAGGTAGTTCACCCCACAGTGGCATTTTGTTGGGGTGGCAGATGCTCCAACTCTCCTTCCCATTCTTCCATGGACACAAGTTTAATCTCTTCCAGCTGCACCCATTCATTTGTATACCCTTTGCATCAATGGGGTCTCAGTCTGAAGATCTTACTCTAGAGAAATACTCTCCGGATTACGAACATATGAAAAGACATATGGAGTCCCTCCAGCCAGCTCTGACTTCCAGAATTATGGAGGAGAAAGCTGTCTTTTTTTTTTTTTTTTTTTTAAATAGAAAGTTTACTTTCAGCTTCAGGGAAACACCAGAGGTCTCAGTCTGATTCTGCCATTGTCTCACTCTGGGACTTCGACATGAGTTTCACCAAAGATTTGGATTCTTTGTCTCTAAGAATGGATGTTATTCATCTCATGGCTACCTTGCAGAACACTTTAAGTTTTCCCAGAACAATGCCCAACACATAGGAGGTAATAAAGAAAAATTGGCTCCCATTTTCTGTCTCTAATCCAATATAAGGAAAGTTTCAGAGAGTTTTATGGTAGTTATTTTAAGTTTTTAGGTCCATCTAACTTTTGGATAAGCCTATTCTCTCCTGTCAGTAGAAATCATGCATCCTTAGCGGGGGGAAAGAAAAGCTACTTCTTCTCCTTATTGCTTTCCAGACTCTCTACTGAAACCAGGCATAATCCAAAGGCAAAAACTCTCCCCAAAGTCAACAGTCTACGTGGCTGCCTTAGGGTCTGTGATTGTTCTTCCAAGCCCCGTGTCACCTGGTGGGAAGTAGTGGAAAGAAAAGCATCAATTCATTCTATTCTCAAAGAATAAGTAGTCTAGGCCACAATTCCTCTTTCCAAAGCTTATGTCTGGATTGGCAATACTTTTTTACAGTCACCATAAATTATTATGATTACTGACTTGTCTGTGAATAAACAACTAGTAGGTACCTCCATGACTCACTCCTTGAATGCATAGCTGCTGACCTAGCCAGAGCAGTGAGCTTGAACCAAATGAATGAATGAAAGATCAATCTAGGACCAAATACCTGATTCCAAGTGTGCCTATATAAAGAGCACCATGGAAAATAGTATTGTTACTGTGATTATTTTCTGTAAGTCCATTTTATTTAAAATTAATTTCCCCCAATATAACATAGAAAGAACTCTCTTGGTACGATAGTTCTGTGTGCCATAGGTTTTTGTTTATTGCTGGACTATGAAGACATCTAATCACTCCTATTAGCAGTGAACCCTAGTCACAAGGAAGTCAAATGAATTTGTATCATTACAACAGCATTTTCCCATAGGTTTGCATCATAATTTCAGAGATATTTTAATTTTAGTCTAATCAAGTGGCTTTAAATTTAATGTTGGTCATTCTCCCAAGAAGCGATATTCAGAATCTTTTGTAATGTAAATGATCACACACACCCCAATTTATATGTTGTCAAGTGTGGGTTTTAGTATACTGTATTTGACTTCCTTAAAGCAGGGCACACCTGAATAAGCTTTGGGGATAAAAGGAATACAAAAAAAAAATTGTGAGCAAAACATCTGATATAGTTTTACTTGCAAAGTTCAAATTTTCCGAATGGGATCAAGATGGCATGGCTTGAAATGTGGCTGAAGGGAATAATAGAAATATGGTAAATGTCTACATATCTGAAAGCCCTAGTGGTAAAGGTCTTCTACCATATTTCCTAGTGTATTTCTCCTTAGATATTTTCACATATGTACACACACACTGAAGAAAGCAAGTGGAGAATTTTCCCTGTCTCTTCCCTACAATCATTACTGTCCCATACATTCTTCTGTTATGTGATAATGGCCACTCTCGCCAGCATTTACTTTTTTAAGTAGATTTTGCTTTGACTTTACTAAACAAGAAAAAGGATTGAATTTTAAAAGAATGAAATTCTGATTTCTACTAGAGGAGGAACTGTCCTTAAAGCTCAAGCTTCTGGCCCTGCAAAGGCTTCTCACTCCACCATCCAGTTTTGCTTTGTTCTTTCAGCCACATAAGAAGTCTTTATCTGGCATCTGCCAGGGGCCTGGGCTCTGTGGTGTCTGAGTGTGTGAGGGTAAGGGTAGAGGGGATGCTGTCCCTGCCCTCACTGAGTATATAGTCCAGGGAATGTTTTGATTAAATTAACCATTTACATCAGATAATAGAGTCAGTGACAGTGCTCAGGTCAGACACTCACCTCCATTAAAAATGATACTCATAATTTTTGGTTCATATCTGTCTTTCTAGAATTTTCTTTCTTGTAGCCACATGGAATAAGGCTTATCTCTCTTCTGCAATGTGTTTCAAGTTTTTAAAGACAACCACGTTTTCCTTCTGAATGATCTCTCCTCCAGGCTAAGTAATCCTAGCTCCTTGAACACTTTGACATGCTTGTGAATTCCTCTGTACTAGTTAGGTTTTGCTACTAGTAACTGAAAACCTAACAATAATGGTTTAAATAAGATGTGAGTATATTTTTCTGCCTGAAACTTCAGGTGGGTGATCTATGATTAGCATGGCCCTCCACAATACCACACCCATCCAGCTTACTGCTCTTCTGTACACGGCTTCCATGCCAGTGTCCAAGTGGGAGCACCCAAGTGCTAAGCAGCAGGATAGAGGAGCAGGCAGAAAGACCCAAGTGCACGTGCATGCTATCCCTTTGGAAAGATGTCCAGAAACTGCCACTTCTGCTTACATCTCATTGATCCAAACTTAGTTATATGCCTGTATCTCTAAGAAAGATTGGAAAGTACAGTGTCTTCTAGGGAGCCATATGCCCTTGGAGGCCAACCTTGGAGATATTATTGCTTTAGAAGAAGGGGTAATGGATACTGGGGGCAACCATTTGTGTTTAATAAACCATCCCATTGTTCTTTTTTGTCATTCACGCAGTATTGTGGTTGATTTATACTTAACTAAATCTGAACAGAACTATTACTGTTTTGTTTTGGTTTTTTTAATTAAAAGATAACACACTGTAAAAACATGAATTTTATTTCATTACACACAGAAGTTGACGAAAATACTTTTACTTTTCTATGTCAAATTAAATCTAACTCTGAGCCTTTCCTTACCATACTGATTATAATAAAAATTCAATATACCCTATTCATTATTGCCTTCACAAGGTCACATGGGTAGGGTAGGATTGAAATTGGGAAGGTATTATGCGGGTCCAAGAAATTGAAGAATGTACCTCTTATCTCCTGGACATTATAGTCCCCCACGAGAGTTTCATTATTCAAATCCGTTATTGTCCATGTACAAACAGGAGGCTCTCTTCCTTACATGCCAGGTATAGGCATTAGATTCTTTGCCAAAACTAGAATATAAGCTCTGGTGCCTGGTGACTAGCTGTCCTCAGTGCATTTCTTTTAAAGGCTGTTACCTCCCAAGGGTGCTGCAAAGTCCCCTCCACTCTCTTCCCAGGCTTACAGAACCTACCCTCCCCAGAACTAGCTATTTCTACCTTTACTTTCCAAGTTATCCTTGGATTTCCTAACTCCAGGTCAGTCCATCATCATATCCCTTCAGGGGCCTTAAGGAAAATAATTTTTGCCTCTCTTTGGGAGTCTGTGGTAGAAGGAAATTCTGGCACCAGTCAGTCTTAGTTGCTGTTGTTTGGTTTTTATTGTTTTGTTTTGTGTATTCTTACACAGGTACAAAATATTTATTATTTTCAGATCATTTGGGTCATTTTCATAATTACATTGTATTGCTGACCAGTATCAGGAAGTGAGTTTCTCTGCTAGTAGCAGATACCTGACTAGAGGGGTAAGTATGAAAGGGCTTATTCTCTCACATAAAAGAAGTCCCAAAGTAGTATCGTTCAGAGCTCTTGTAGAGGTTCCATGATGTCATCAAGGACCCAGTGCTTCTTCTCTGCCACCCTCGCTCATGTCCATCATCCATGACAAAATGTGGTTGCTAGTGCTCTAGCCACTATATCTATGTTTTTGACCGAAAGAAGGGGCAGGGCAGTAGGCAAAAGAGACACCCCACCACCACACGCACACGAGTCAATACCCTTTAAATAGCTATCTTAAAAATTATCTGCAAAGAATTCCATTTATATTTCATTGGCCAAAACTTTCTTTATAGCAAGTGGGAAAAGATAGTGTTAGCTAGGCACATTACTGCTCCAAATTAAATCCAGATTTTATTATTAAAGAAGATGGGAAAATGGAAATGGATAGGCAACATACAGTCTGCCTACTGCATACTATTAACTCATGTGTCTGTCCTCTATCTCCTACTTACAAAGTTAGATACTGGTACCCAAGCAAAGGCCCCTAAACTTTATTTTATAATAAAGTGCTCATTTCAGCTTATGAAAAAAAATTTAGATTGAACATATTCATTATTCTTCAGCGCTAAATCATCTATAAATGAAATTTAAGAGAGCCAGCTGTTGAAAACCTCTTTCTGACTTTATACCAGTTGGTGAAATGATGAAGAGATGGTAATAATCTACTTCCAAATATTTTTCTCTGATGCCTTCAGCTTCAAAGATTTCCATTTCTTATTCCATAACTTTGAGATCTTTTTGAACAATCTTTGCTTTTTTCTTTTTATAGATACTTTTTATTGCTAGAGAAATGTAGTTTTTATTTCAAAGAAAACATTTCTAATTCATTGTCTTTCATTTTATCAAGTATAAATGGTTGCATCATTAAAGTGTTACCTGCATCCATTTCAATACTATGTTTATATTCAGATTTTTCAGAATATCTTAAAACTAAAGTAAGGATTACTTTGGCAGCATAAACTTTGCTTTGTCAATTACCAAGTCTCTGCTCCTTTTTGAGGGTTTTGGAGTAATCTTTCTAAGTGAGTGTATCTTTTTTACAATTAGAAATTTTAATTTGGTTTACTCAGACAATCCTCTGGGGAGGAAGATTTGTTCAGCAATTTTTAAAAATTGAGAGTTAAAAAATTGTGTCATTGATCTTGTTTTATATTTAAAATTTTTTAAAGATATAGAAAGAATGAAATTGCAACAACAACAACAACAACTCAACAATGAAGTAATTATTTTGGCCTTTGAAAATAGTACTAAGTTGTGGGAGAAAGAGATTGCAATCACAATTTCAGCCCCTTTCTCTTGAGTCCTTATTCATGAAATATTTTTTCAGGTCCTTTTCTCTCACAATAGGAATTAATGGCCCTTTGCAACATATTAAAATCTGTGCATTCTCTGTTGAGGGTAAAGGGGCCCAGCCTTCTCCCTGAGAGGAGGGGAAATTCTTTGCATTCCTTCCTGATGAATCAGACACACACACACACACACACACACACACACACACACACACACGTTTTGTCTTGGTTTCTCAGTGGTTCTTTGGTGGGGTGATCTGTTATACAGGCCGAGGTCTCCAGTTATGAGCTCTGTCACTTATTATGTATATTTGACACACAGGAAGCCTTTCCTGTGCCTCAGTTTCCTTACTTGTCAAAGGAGGATAGTGATACCTACTG
This sequence comes from Lyroderma lyra, assembly GCA_004026885.1. Lineage (NCBI taxonomy): Eukaryota > Metazoa > Chordata > Mammalia > Chiroptera > Megadermatidae > Lyroderma > Lyroderma lyra. Next base: position 213,618 of record PVJL010001403.1, on the reverse strand, counting down.
TGCAGGGTCTTTAGAGTTAAAGAAAGAATATCAGAAACATCTAATTCAGGAGATCCTCAATAAGGACGGTATAAGTAAGATAAGCTATTCATCTCTGTTTTACTTTCCAGGTTCCATTGCCAAAGTTGAATATCACGCTGTTTTGTAACTATTACAGCATAGAAAATATTGAGCTAACCTGGTGTACCTGCATGTAAGGATGCATATTTTGGCATGCAGTGGCAAAATCAGGAGGGAGCATTTATTGAGTGAGTTTTACGTGTCAAACACTGTCCAGATGTTAGCACTTGTATTTTTTATAACAATTCTATGAGGAGTTTTGCCCTGTGAGGAACATAAGGCTCAGAGAAGTCACAAAACTAGTAAGTGCAGAGTTGAGAGTTGATATTCTCTTTGTGGCTCATGCCCCATGGTAGGCAGAATTCTAAGACAGCCCTCAAGATTCCTCCAATGTCCACAATGTATTATCCCCTCCTCTTGGGTGTGGGCAGGACTCAGGAATATGATAAGATTGTCATTCTGGTGATTACATTATGCTGTTGAAGACTCCATCTTGGCAGAAGTCAGTGAGATTTTCCTGCTGACTTTGGAGTCAGCTGCCATGCTGTGAGGCTAGGACCTGAGGGCATTCTCTGGGAGCTGAGAGTGATCCCAGGCCAATAGCTGGGAAGAAACAGGGACCTCAATCCTACAACCTTGAGTTACTAAATTCTGCCAACAATCTGCGTGACCTTGAAAGAGGATTCTGAGCTCCAGATGAGAACCACAGCATGGCCCATACCTTGACTTCAGCCTTGTGAGACACTAAGCAGAAAATCCAGATTTACAGTGTTGGGACTCTGACCTACAGAAACTCAGATAACAAATGACTATTGCTATAAGCTGTTAAATTTTTGAAAATTTGTTGCAGAGCAATAGAAAACTATGCATACTCTGTCTACTAGGCTCTGTTGAATCCACATTTCAGAAGATAGGAATGTCAGTTTTTATGTGCTGCTCCTTCAGCTATTGACCCAGGAAGCTGAGTCCATTTATTTTTTTAAAGAGGAGCCAATAATACTTGTGTTTTCTACTTGACCAAGTAACTATGAAGCTCATCTGAAACAGTGGGCATAAATGCTCTTTGTTGGATATAAAGCGGTATCCAAAGGTAATATGCAAAATGTTTAACAACCAGTTCGAAATGGAAGGCAACAAGTCACAAAGAACGATGGCCATAAGCAATATAATCACACTAATGCATGTCTGGAAATAGTTCTTTGTAGGGCACATAGAAAAAATATTTTCAGGTTCAAAGCTCAAGGTATGGGAGCCCAGAACAGTGTCTGGCAGGAGGGAGGTCAAGCTCATAAAGGAGGCACCTTCATTCAGCAACTCTCTTGTTCCGTATGTCTTGTAATTTTGCTTTCATATTATGTTCTTTAAAGTTTCTCTTATATTTTCAGCAACTGTCATGTCAGCCATCATATTCCTTCTCAAACTTGTAAAAAAGATACTACTTTTAGAGAATGAGCTTTCTTTTTACCCTCTTTCCACTTCTGAGAAACAATGTTCTCATTAACTCTTCCCTGGGTCTGCTTGAGCAAAACAAAATGGAAAGATTATCTAATGCTCAAATATATACTATTGAATGAGAAATGAGAAGTTGTTTCTTTTACAGTGTCATTCACATTTATTCATTTTGACTGTATAGATGCAAATTTTGACCTTCAAGTTGTACCTCTTTCCTAAAGATATGCTGCTTTTTATCCTGCAAGTATTTTTGTCTTTTTTCCTAGACTCAAGCTTCCCAAAATGTCTCAGTTGCTCTAGTGGCCTTATTGTGTAGTGGCATATTTAAAAGTCATTATTTTTCACCATCTATTAAATGTAGGCTGAAACAGTTTAAAAAATTGAGTGAGGCATTTTTGCAAAAGCATTTATAATGTGGGCTGCCAAGGAATGTGCAGCTGCAGGAACTTCCTTCTTTAACTTGAAAATGTATTAAGAATGGATACCTGTGAAGAGAAACCAATTTGAGCTCTCAAGACCTGCAAGCATTGGCAAGATAGATATACTTTGTTTGAGCATGCTGAATCCATTGATTCTGGGGAGTGTTAGCATTTACACAGTCGCCCTTTATTTTGAAATGAACTGCTTTAACTTGGACTGCACCTGCTATCTTGCTAGTTCTTTACATCTTTGAAGAGTGTATTTCAAGCTGTGGTGTATTGCTAAACGTTAAGCAACAGTATGGAAGGGAGTGGTGCCTGATTTGTTACATTCGCCAATACCCTTGGTGTAAATACTTCCACCATAGCTGATTTCAAGCTACCGAAGTGAGGTCAATGAATGCAGAGTTGGGAAGCAATGTGTAGTGGCATACCATCACGTATTTTTATCATACAGATATAAAACATAATCCCAAAAATAGAGATAATAGTAAAATGAAATTAAATAATTAAGAAGTGATGGTCTTTGAGTATTTGTTACTTTTTATAAATTCATAACTTATTTAATTGCAAGTTTATATCATTTGAATTTTAATAATGGCCTTGGTGAACAACTGGCTCCAGCATACCACTGAGACTGCGTCAAGAAGATTGACTTTGTAATGATGATAAAACTGGGGTCATTCTGCTTCAGCTTTGGTAAAAGCACCAAAGTCCAAGAGTAAGGCAATTGGTTCCAAGTACCCCAAATTAAAATGAGTTGCTAGACCATCCATCCATGTGGGACTTGCAAATGCGGTGACCCCAAGTTGACTCTGCCAGCATCGTCTCCTTCTGCTTAAGCTGGAAGAAGTGGGGAGACAATGTCTTTGCAAAAAAAAAATTGTTGAATTGTACTTTAACATAAATAATAGGCACTTCAAGGGGACATCTCAGAGAACTTGTAAGCACCCCTTGAAGTTTGGACTAGTGTCTGACACCCACTAAGAACAGTAAGTGAAAGCTGCGGCTATGGCTACTCTACTGTGTCTAGTCACAGAGGAAGGAAGACTTCAATAGGACAAACTTCATTTCCAGTGATGGTGGGAAAAGGTGAGTGTTTCCTGGAACTCAGATGTAAACTATATTAAAGGGAGCCCAGCCTGGGGTTACCTTAGAAGGGATTTTACCCAATAAGCTAAGTGACTACCTGGAGGGATGATGTGACCCTAACAGAGGAGTAGTTGCCCAAGAGCCTCCCAAGGGGACAGTGTAATCACATAGCCTATTTTAAGGTGGTTGTAGTCAGAAGTCCCTGGCCAAGGATTACTGTAGAGATAGCAATAGGCTTGCCTGAGACAAAGAAGCAACATTAAGCATCTGCCTTCCTGGGGCTACCGCATACCATATTGCAGGTCTTTCTTTCATCTTCTCTAACCCTTGATCCAGCCCTACAAGGGTGAGAAACAGCAGCTAGAGGGAAAAAGAGGGGAGAAGGTAAGTGAGGAAGGACAATGAAAACAGTGATGCCTATACCCAGTGAAAATCTGCATGCAAAGTTTAAATTGAATAAAAATGATCATCACAGTGGACTTAACTATAGGCATGTGATTACAGATCGGATCATTTTAAATGCCAAAACAAGATACTCTTCATTTCTCCTCTAAGAGCAATGGAAAAAGCTAGACAATATTTTATCAGGGGAAGGGCAGGGAAAGGATACAGAAATTAAATTTGCAGAGTAGTGGAAGAACAAAGCTGGAAGTTTGGTTTCACCTTATAACATATAAATGTGAAATTAGTCAGTTAACTAATTACTCCTGAATTTTTTGAAGATTTTTCATAATACATTAAGATCTTTGATACTCTAACCAATTGCTTTTTAAAAAATGATGAAAGTAAGTCATATTCATCAGTGTGTGCCCTTCTTGAAGACAAAGAATAATAAAAACTTAGAGTAATTTCTAGAATTAAATATTAAGGTACTCCACAAAGAACTGGGTGTCAAGGTAATCATATTCAATTTTAATTATTAAGAATAAGTTCCAAAAAAATAATCAGAAAAGATAAGCTTACTTATAAAAGTTAGAGTAAATATAATTTTCCATAGGCTGCCTAAACACTAACACAGCGAAGAGTTAAACAATGAAAACTAGAATACTAACTATTTTCAATTATAAGACACTAAACAATAGATTCCTTCTGAATTGCCTAAGTTACTTCCTGTTTGGACTCTAAGAATACACAACCATAGAATTCTTATTAAAGGAAATTTCAACCTTTACCTAGTCAATTTCATGAATGTAAATGGAATTGTAGAGTGGAGGGGTTACTTGGGAGGATGGGCTGGGAGCAAGTGTGGAATTTCCCAGGTTCTATGAAATAGCCTTATGTCTATCCCACAAATTGGCAGAAATTATTTTTGCAACAATGATTAAACTCAGAAAATTCTGCAAGTTAATGGACAAAGAGGCCACACATACTATCTGCCCCAGAGAAGTATGTTATTAAGCTAAAGCTTTAACTTAGACCCGCGGTTCTCAACCTGTGGGTCGCGACCCCTTTGGGGGTCGAACGACCCTTTCACAGGGGCCGCCTAAGACCCTCGGAAAACACATATCAGATATTTACATGACGATTCATAACAGTAGCAACATTACAGTTATGAAGTAGCAACGGAAATAATTTTATGGGGTCACCACAACATCGGGAACTGTATTAAAGGGTCGTGGCATTAGGAAAGTTGAGAACCACTGCCTTAGACCACGTTGTCTAAAGAAGGATGGAAGCTGGTAGTAACAATCATGCAATGACAGAAGCAAAAAGTGGAAGGAGGAAAAGTGATATAACAATACAGTAAGGTCCCTTTCAATTTGCAAATGTTATGCTCTTTGACCAGCATGCAAACTGACATGTCCAGGGGGACTAGGAACGCTGAAAAAAAGAAGAAGAAACAGAAACACAGGCAGTTATGAGAAAAGACTACAACACAAATGCTACAATAAATACATATTGACACTCTGCTTCACTGTTAAGGACTATAAGAAGGGGGGATGAGTGTGGTGAACTTGTGACTATGCCACAACTAGCACTTGTGGACTGTGCCACATGAGTAAGTGGATTCTGCAGCCAAAATATCCAAGACTTGTAATGCTCTGATATTTTAAACATTGCCAACTAATTCTAAAAGTTGAAAACACTGTGTTGACTTTTTTGTGGTTAAGATGGCAGAGTAGGTAAATGCTGTGTTTGCTTCCTTTCAAAATCATATCAAAATTGCAATTAGACTACCAAACAACCGTAATTGAAAATCGCCGGAAGTCTAGCAGAACAGAAGTCCTATAACTAAAGAGAAACAGACAAACCACGTTGAGAATGGTAGGAAAAGTGCAGAAGGAGCTGGTTCCACACCCACATGCAGCAGTTAAAAATTGGGAGAGATATCTTGGTTGCGAAGGTTCTCCCTGAGAAGTGAGAGGCCCCAGACCCACACCAGGCTCCCCAGCCCAGGGTTCCAGTGCCAGGAAGAGAAGTCCCCACAACTTCTGACTGTGAAAACTTGCAGAGATTGTGGCTGAGTGAGAGGAAGGGCTGCTGGAGTCCCTGGAGTCCTCTTAAAGGGCCCACACATGGATTTACTCATTGACAAACTCACTAGCTTAGAGCTCCAGTTCTGGGGCAGCAATTCAAAAGGCATCAGGGTGTATGGGGATAGGCTGACCAGATGTACTATTTTAAATAGGTCAGAAAACAATGGTACGGTTCCATTTTAAATGGCACATATCATCAGCCTAGTCTCACTGAGCTAAATTCAAGGTATCAGTTGGTTGACCATATGTACCATTTGAAACAGGACAGTACCATTGTTTTCTGTCCCATTTGAAACAGTATGTCTGGTCAGTCTAATGGGGAGGAACTGAATTTTCTGACTTTAGGATGAAGGCTGGAGGAGCAGCTTTTTCACAGAAAGCAGTGCTGGCAGAAGCCATTGTGCTTTTGTTGAGCCCTCCAGCCTACCTAGTGTGCAGACTTAAGTGGGTGCCATATCTGAACCTCCATCAACCTAGCCTTACCCTGGTAATTCCCTGAGACCCTGCCCCACCCAACTTTGTGCCTACCCAAACACTTCCAGTGGCTTTTATATACAAATTGCCTATGTTGGCTTATGCTGAGGACTCTCTTAAAATCTCTCAAAGGTTCACAAACCTTGAACAAGCAGCATCTGGCCTTGGCATGTCCCATACCTCTTGCTAAGCAGCCCCAAGCCCAGCACTAGCAACATCCAGTCTCTATTCCCAGTTAAACCTCTCCCAGGCACCACCAAGCACAGAACAAGGGCCAACCATCCCATCTGCAGTTCACTTTGTATAATAGCTCACACCAAGTGGCCCCAGGCAGGGCATAGGCAGCAGCTGATCTTGTCCTGCAATGGAGCCCCTCCCAAGAGGCCCCAGAACCAACAGACTCAGCAGCCAGCTTCAGACTACATCAGAGCATCACTGTCACAAATGATACACACAAAAAGCAGATTGGGCAGGATCAGCCCCTGCACAACAGCTCCTTCACTGTAGTCATGGCTAGTCCTCACAACCATCAGCCTGAAGGTCAATCCCTCCCACTGACATGCCAATAGCAATCAAGTCTCTACTAAAACAGGAGAGCACACACAACCCACACAAGGGGCATATTTGGAACACTCTGCTCAGGTTATGAGAGACTAAGCTAGTGAATCCCATAGGACAAATAAGGTCACTCTACTAAGACTGAGAGATATAGCAGCTCTACCTAATAGTTACAAACAAATACAGCGAGGCAGCCAAAATGAGGAGACAAAGAAATATGTCCCAAATGAAAGAACAAAACAATGACAAAATGGCAATAATTACATATTTATCAACAATTACTTTCAATGTAAATGGATTAAATGCTTCAATCAAAAAACATAGGTGGCCAAATGGATAAGAAAACAAGACCCTTCCGTATACTGCCTATAAGAGACTCACTTATCAAGAGACACACATAGACTGAAAGTAAATGGATGAAAAATGTTATTTTATGAAAACGAAAATTAAAACAAAAACTGGGGTAGCAATACTTATACTACACAAAATATACTTTAAAACAAAGGCTCTAACAAGAGACACAGAAGGACCTGTAATCCCACTTCTGGGTATTTATCCAAAGAAACCCAAAACTCTGCTTCAAAAAAACTTGTGCATCCACATGTTCATTGCAGCATTATATACAATAGCCAAGATATGGAGGTAACCTGAGTGTCCATCCATGGATGAATGGATAAAGAAATGGTACAAATACATGTATACAATGGATTATTTATTACTCAGCCATAAAAAAATTTTAAATCTTGCCATCTGTAACAACATGGATGAACCTAGATGATTTTGTGCTGAGTGGAGTAAGTCAGACAAAGACAAATGCCATATGATTTCACTTATATGTGGAATATAAGGAACAAAATAAACAAAACAGAAACAAACTCATATGAGTAGATAATAGAGATCACACTGATGGTTGCCAGATAGGTGGGAGTTGGTGGGATGGGTGAAAAAAAGGAAGGAATTGAGAAGCACAAGTTAATAGTTACAAAATAATTATGAGGATATAGGGTATAGCATTAGGAATATAGTCGATAACATTGTGATATCTATGTGTGGTGTCAGATGGGTACTAAATTTATTGAGGTGATCACTTTGTGGGTTATATAGACATCTAATCATTATGTTGTACACCTGAAACTAATACAATAATTGTATGTTAACTATAATTGGAAGATAAAAACTATTTAAAATAAGAAAGCACTGTGTTGACCAAATCAAATACGGGTGCTCTTTCGTCTGTGTTATGTGATCAAACTATTGTTAGATAATAATAATAATGGTAATAATTCAGTATTGTTCAGATAGTTATAGCCCTTAATATTACCTGGAACTAAGTGCTTCACATATATTAACTTTTTAAATTTAAACTAATATAGTTGACTCTTGAACAACACAGTTTGAATTGTGAAGGTCTATTTATACAGAATTTTTTTCAATAAAAACCTGTACTGTTTTTGACCAAAGATTGGGAGGATATGAATGTGGAGGGCCGACTGCATGCATCAATTTATGCCATTTTATACAGGGGATTTGCTCATCCACAGATTTTGGTATCTGAAGGGTTCTAAGAGCCATTCTCCTGTAAATACTGAGGGGTAACTTAAGTTTGGGGGGAGTCAAAAGTTATACATAGATTTTCAACTACATGGGGCTTGGAGCACCAAACCCCAGTGTTGTTCAAAGGTCCACTGTATACAGCACCATGATAACAACGAAAAAGATCTAAAGTAAATTTCATGGCTATGTGTTTTTGTTTGTTTGTTTCAAAAGCAATAATAGTTGACATGTAAGTAATTCTAAATAATTGTCATTGATTCCTCTTAATTATATACTTAACCATTTGAGGAGGCACCTAGAATGGAGACTAGGTCAAACAGGGTCTTTTCTCACTGATAAGATAAATGTGGAGGACTCATGGACATTTATGAAAATACTTTGGAAATCAGACCTATTTATTCACTTTCAGAGCCCTCTGCCTTTCGCTTCCAGCTGAGAACTACATTAGTGGTGAGAAGTACATAGAAATATAAAAAATATACAACCCATAGTTTCTGAGAATCTTTTCAATGCACTATTGCCACCTTGTTGTCTGAAACAAAAATTCTAATAAACAAAGTTCACCCTTTCAGAAAAGATCTATGAAGGCTACTCCACTGAAATATCAAAAATTTTTCTCCTGTTGTGACTGAAATGTCCCATTAGGTCATGTTTTCCTAAATTTTGCCCATTTAAACCATTTTTAAATGAAAACAAAAAGTAAACTCTCCTTGAAAAAGATAGCATACCACATGCTGAATATTATAATAAGGCCTCATTTTTCTGAATTCTCTGAGATAGTATATAAAATATTCACATAAAGCTACTTACTAAAGGCAAGTTAGGTTGACAAAAACAAAGGTTGAAGAGGTGAAGATGAGAAAGGAAAAAGCAAAGGTCAGATGTATGTATTTTACAATTTTCTGTAAGGTCAGTTTTAGATTTCATATTTTAGGAACTAAGGTGTTACGGATCTCTCTGTGTGTGTGTGTGTGTGTGTGTGTGTGTGTGTGTGTGCGCGCGCGCGTGTGTGTGTGTGTGTGTGCGTGTCTTTCTAAGTGAAAATAGTTTTGTAAATGAAAAGCTTTGTTCTTCAGCAAACAATTTTAGAACTCTTTAATTGAATATATTTTTTAAGTACCTGTAAGGATAGTATATATAGGCAAAATTTCATTTTAAAAGGTTTTGTGGATTTCCCAAATCATTTAATCACAATGGAATTGAGTTATAATGGCTATAATAAAATTAACACTCGAAGTAATTGTTTCAGTTTGGAGGCCTTGGAGATGAGATAGACTTGATGTCCAGTTCTTGGAGTGAACTAGATAAGAAGTGTATTGATCTCAGTAGGAAATACATTCTTACCCTCTCTAATATCTGTCATTTCCCTAGGATTCAATATTGGTTTTGATTTACTATTTTAGGGTGGGGAGAGGGAAGTTTCAGAGACTTCTACTTGAACTTGAGCACTTTGAAAGCTCTGATCCTGCAGACCATTATAGGAGTCAACCAGCTACCAAGTATATCTATTTCAGTTACACATTTGGGGACCAGGAACATGACTACTGGATGAACCCACAGTCCCAGTAGACTTGCTGGTGGCCAGACATGGGCCAGCATTCCATTTATTATCTGGCCCCAGATGACCACATGCTGACAGAGAGCTAAGGCAATGCTTTGGGTCTCTGGGCATCAATGTCCCTTCTCCCAAGTGAAATGGCTTCTTTAGGGAAGGACAGGGGGAATTATTATTGTGCTCATTTGCTGTGGTATTGCAGAGTGCTTCTTCCTGGGAACCTAGCTTCCTCTTCAGCCACTGGGTTCCAGGTTCAAAAATTGGCTCAGATTCAGAAACTTTATTGGGATGTCTGCCCTCAGCCTCATCATGTTCTATATTTGATTTCTTTTGATTTTATGGATTGAGTAGTACCCTCCTGACTGCCCATTTATTTTGCCCTTAGTGACCCTGTATTCTATTAATAGTGTCCGTAATACTCTGAGCATAGACGTCTCTGTCTGCCTTTATGACTTGGCTTCTCAGTCAATAATTGTGTCTATCTGGAGCTCCCGAGGCTACCAGAGATGGCCTCTCCTACCATAAACCCTGTCCTATGGAGGATAATCACCACTGTACTTCTAATGGATGCTGGAACCCCTCTTACCATAGCCTGTTTGTTTGCAAATGATGTCCCTTCCTTGTTCCTGTAGGACCAGGGACTGTGGTGGTTTCGGCCCTTACATGGCACATCGACTTCTGTATGCCCATTTCCCGGCATTGCCATTTCATAGCAATTCTGGCATGTCTCATGTCTACTTCACCTAGTGTGCTCCGTTGGTTTTTCTGGAGGGCATCTTAGATTGTGTTTGTAGTGTCTTACAGGGTCCTTGCCAGGGTGTAGGTCCTATATCCTGGATGAACACTCCCTTATGTAACCTTACATTCCACTGCCCTGCATCAAGCACTCCCAGAATCCAGACTGGTACACCTTGATCTGGTCCTGCCCGTTCATCATCTTTTTGGAATCTAGTGCCTTTCCTCCCTCACAGGCCAGTTATGTCTGTGGCGGGGTACTACTGTGACAGAATCCTAGCCATTGACCTCTTAGCAAACAAGAGGAAGTGCTAGCCCTTAAGTTACATAGTGGGCTCCTTGTGCAGGCTCAGTGGGTTCCGGGGAATCTGGGAATTTATAATTCTATACTCATTAATCCAGATGTGCTATCCGTATGCTGAGAGCACTCCCTCCCCTTGCCCTGAAGCCAGGCCCCGGACTTGGCATAACAGATTTACATTGTTTGGGAGCTTAACCTTTTTTTGAGTTCTACTACTGCTATGATTAATCCCAGTCTGGTCCTCAGCTTTCTCTGCCTTCCCTCCAGGAGACAAGAGCTGCTTTATGCCAGGAAGCTCTCTCTGGTTTTCACTCATATCTTTTGAAGTATGTCACTCTTGGGAGTTTTCTTTTCTTTCTTTCTTTGTTTCCCCCTGGTTTGGTCATAATTGTTTTTTCCAAAATGTCAATTGAGCTTAGGTAAAGCATAGCCAACCAATTCTACCACCCTCATGGTTATTCTTTCCCATACACTTCTCAGACTCTTACTCTACTGCACAAATTAGTTCTTTCCCTTACTGGTCACTGGTATACCATCCCAGTTCACCAATGGCAGAGGTGTTAACGATTGCACTGCTACCTTGTACTGGAGCTTACAAGGGCACCACTGACCTCAGTGATTGAATTTGAATTGCCAGCCAAGAGCGCCAAAGTTCCATCCCAACATCTGCTGTCTCAGCCATACCTGGTACTAATTGGCACTGGCTATGTTCCCCAGGAGGCAGGTTCTAGAGTGGAGATTAGAGATCTGTAGGTTTATTATGGAGCCTCTTGGGATCACTACCTACTGCAGAAGACAAGAGAGCAAGCAGGATTGGGCAGGGGGAGTTAACTGTGACGCAGTTTCCACCAAGTTTGAAACTGACTCTATAAGGACCTCTAAAGGATGACCTTTCTATCTTGTCCAGCCTTTATTTCCAAACACTGATCAGTCATTGGATGGAGGCATCCTGGGAAAGGGTCATGACCTTGGGTGAGGCCTATCTGTTCAGTGGAAGGGCTCAGTCCCCATAGTGGGATGCCTACTGAGAGCACTCTGCTGGGAGCACCCCAACAGTCCTTCATCTCTGATGGGGATTCTGGGTGGTGCACCACAGTGTTCACACACCTCATCTAGGGCTATTTTAGATAGTTATCCCTGACTCAAAGAATCACTCTGCAAAAGCAAATATTCGTATTAAACATTTGCAGATAAGAACTAGATAACACTGTGGTTCTAAATTTTAATTCCCAGTAAATTGCCATTAACTTTTCAGATGCATCTTCCAGAACCCTCTATCATTCATGGTGCTCTCTGTTCACACCAGTATTCTCTAGACCCATAGATCAGGGCTAGGACTACGTAACTCTGGGGACACTTGGTTCTGAGGCTGAAATTGCCTTTTTCCTTTCTCCAACTGGCTAACTCTTGGTGACCCTTTCAGACCTGGCTCTTATGCTACCTCCATTATGACACTTTCCTCTAGTCCCACAGACCAGAGCTATTTGCAATCTTCCTTTCTTTCCTACAAGTATCTGGTACTATAGCATTTAGCATGCTATGTTCATAATGATAAGAACAAAACGTGGGAGCCAGACTCCTTTGATTTGAATCCCAACTCTGATATTTAATAGCTGTATAACCCTGAGTAAGTAATTCCTCCTTGCCTCAGTTTTCTTATGTATAACAGAGGGATCAACCTTGTAAGGTTGTTGTGGGGATTAAATAAGTTAACATGCACAAAGCACTTAGAACTGTGCAAGGCACGTAATCTGTGCTCTGTCTTTGCTACTACCTCATTGCAACTATTCTATATTGTGCCTCGTTTGTTGGCTGATCAGTGGTGAGGACCCTTTCTTATTTGCCCTTAAGTAGTAGCATGGTGCCTGGCACAGAAGATGATGATAAAGACTCATTGACTAAATCAGACTAATATTTATCTGAGGTCTAGAAATCTGTTATCTAGCTAGTACCAGAATAGTAATTAATTTTAACCTGAAGGAAACACATATATTTTCCTTGTGATGGCAGTTTTAAATCAATGTATCCTAAAATGTTGCCAGTGGAACCCAGTTTGGCAAAATAATCCACAAAAATGAGTTCAGTGATCAAATAAGCTTGAGAAATGGTACATTATTGGATTCACATTAGACTATTAAGTTCTCTGAGAAGTTCTACAGACATGTACCATGGTTTTAATATATAGTGACAAATCCTTAGATATATTTCCCTTCAAGAATTGGAGGTTATTTCCCCTCTAGTTGCATATTGACTGAACATAGTGACTGAATCCTAATGACTGGATTATGGCAGAAATACAACATGCGCCTTCCTAGTCAAAAAAGGTATTGAAGCCTCCTTGATCTCTCTCTGGGGTAACCTGCTCTGGGAGAAGCCAGTTGCTGTGTGTAATGCCTCCCTCCAATAGCGACACCAATAAGCCTTCTGGAAGGGGATCCTTTAGCCCCCACTGATCTTTCAAATGCCCATAGCCCTGGACGGCATCTAAAATGTAACCTATGAGACACTCTGAGCCAGAATCTCCCAGTGAAACTACAGAATTTGGGGGAAATTTGTTATGTAGCAATAGATAACTAATGCAGAATGAAATGTGTTTAACTTTATATAGTCCCAGGACGCTCATCCACATAGTACTCATTAACACTGAAGCCCACACTCGTGGTGGAATGTTAAAAATTACCGTACTGTACATCATTTCTCGGCATTTTGGCTAAGATTGAGTGTAAAAATTACTGTACAATTACATATTATTGTATCAAGTTTCTCTGAAGCTGTGTTTTAAATCTTTTGGAAATAAACAGTTTTTCTTTTTAAATTGTTCTATGATTGATTCCTAAAAAAACAAACAAACATTTCAAACTATTATCTCCAGGTTTTCTAAAGATCAGATTTAACATCTTTGTTTTGCTAAAATAACCACATTCTTGTAAGGATAGTTTCATTTTCATTAGCAGAAGAGTCATATGTGGTTTTAAAAATATATTGCAGGTTTTACTATTGAAGTGCATTTTAAGTGCCTTACTTAAATTATTTATTATCAGATTGAAATCAAGCATTAAGTATTTTGTCTAAAATAAAAAGAATTTGAGAATTTCCTAGAAGTGATCTTCAAAAACAAATCTTTTTAACTCAATATTATTACTAAGTTAGCTCTTAAAAATGCTGACTTAAAAATAAATTAATACCTCTAAATAAATAATAAAATCAATGGTTTCATTTTAGTATATTCAGATCCATGCCTCATAAATATTTAAAGCACATGGAGGTAAATCAGTATTGTCCTTGGGTGGTTCATCAGAATTTAGGTTATCCATACATAACAAGCTTGCTTTCAAGTTCAATGCAGTTAGTATGTCATCTGGTTAATTATAGCTTTTAAGACATTTCAATTTTCTCTACTTAGTTTGCATGAAAAGAAGCCTTTTCAAGCTCAAATGCTTAGCTACCCCCCTACTTTAAGGAAGTTTTGAGAGAGGCCAGGTTTTACATCAGTTAAGGAAAAGCAGACATTTTCTACCATTGTGTTAAGAGAAGAGCTGGATAAAGATGGATAGAGACAGAGAGCATCTTCTTCTGTGCCTGAACACGTCTCCTCAGCTTTTCTTCAGCATTTTCTTTGAAGTGAATGAAGAGACCACCATATGAACCAATTTCAATTGTAAAAGCCAAACGTATTCAAAAGTCAAATGTAAAGCAGTTTTAGTTTCATGGTTGTTTTACATGAACCTAATCTCTATTCTTCACAAATAGTTCGAACAATTGAAAAGAACTACCTACAGTTAAACAGTACCATTTCTTTATAGTTAGATTAAGTTCATTGAGTTACTTTTCTTCAGTATCACAACCAAGGAAAATCAGTATGATATAGCATATATTTCTATTAGTGGTTGCTCTGGGCTTTAGAATTGTGTAGATTCTAAGATAACACAGATAATAACAGACAGCAATAAGGTAGGCACTTGTGTTAGGTCATTTACACACATCATTTGTCTTTATGCCCAAGACAATTCTAGGAGATGAGATGTAGTGCTAGTTCTCTTTTACAGGAAGAAAACTGAAGCTCACAGCCTACATCTGAAAATGATTTGTCTTCACATCAAAATCATAAATAACTATAGGAACCTTTATTTTAACCTTGTTACAATAATTTTGTCCTTTTAAATTAAAAAATCTGTAATAGGATGTCCTTTAAATGATAGAATTATTATGTGTAACAACAAACTCCAATATGAAGACAGAAGGTACAGTTTGCATTAAAAAACTGTGTCTACTTTCCTGTTATATACCTTTAAGTATGTCAGGTATATTGGTTCCATAATCAACTATGATAATTAGAGAAAACAAATGCCCAAAAGGGAGCATTTTCTAGTGATTATATCATAGATACATAATAAAATCTTTATAAGCCAAGCAGAAAAACACTCTCAGAAGCATATTGTTCAGGTCAGTGATTTTAAAAGAATTCCATAGGATGAATAGATCCTCTGTCAGAATAAAAGTTGTGGAGCAAATTCCATTATAATTCTCTTTTCTCAGTCACTTGGAACTTTCTCAAAAAGTCTCTTTCCAAGTGAAACTGTCCCTGGTGGCTGCCTCCCAAATGTGATCTTTTTTTAAGTTAAAGGAAAATTTATTTCTCCATCCAAGAAAGAGTTATTCAACCACTTTTTCGAAAGGTTTTTAAGTATAAATACATTAAAACTCAACCTTTTAACTATCTAAAATTTTACGTAAAATGAAGTATAGTTCAATTTTTTGTTGTTACATCATATGAGAAACTAGAAAAAAATCATCTAGAATTTTACAAAGTTCAACAAATTGTTTGCTATACTCAAATCTGGAGTAAAAGCAAGGCGGATTTTATAGAGCTGCAGTTCAACTGAACTTGACTAAACATTTGACTGCAGTTTGATTCACAGTGGTTTATCTATAGAACCAGTCATGGAGTCAAGACGAAACATCCTGGGCCCCACTGTTCCAATGCCAGTACGTCCTGGGGCAAAACTGACAACGCTCTGCCCTTGGTGTTTGCTTCTATGCCTTTACTGATATGCCTCTGTTGAGGAGCATCCTCCTTCAGGTGAGTTCAGCAGCTATAGGATCTCAGATGCGAGTCTCCTTTAGCTTAAAACTCACAACTCAATCTTTTCACTCTCCCTACCTAACTAGAGAATGCAGAACACTAGACGTTTTCATGCAAATGAATTCCCAGTTGTTCACACAAGTAACATTTCAAAAAACTTTGTAAGGTGAGTACACACATGGAGTTAATTATTTCAAAGAGCATTTCACCTGAACATTCTGTTGAATGGGCATTGTCACATAATATTCAGAACAAAAATAAATGTAAGAAAGGTAATCCTGCCAGCAAATTCATAAACAATCAAAACTCAGCAATGTACTGATCACCACCCTGTTTATGCCTACTACCAGAACTCTAAAACTAAACTGTGTTCTTTATTGTTGTGGCATTACATAAGCAATAAGGATCAAATGTGATAGTACACTGTATACTGTTTTAGATAAACGGGTTTGGCTACGTGTTACAAAAAAAAAAGGTGAATTAAACGAGCTGGAAATATTTCTCTTATGTTAAAAAAACAAAAAACCTGAAGGCAATTGGTCTTGTTTGAGATGGCATTTCCCTGAGGCGGGAATCACTTCCTTCCAGATAGTAGCCTTGCTATGTAAAGCCTCCATCACTCCGTGTTCCAAGGTGACTGCCAAAGCTTCAAACATTGTGAGTGCATTTCAGTCCACAGAAAGAAAGCAGTAAGAAGGGGCATGCATTGGCTCCCTACTCCCACTTACATTCCATGGGGCTAGAACCTACTCTCATGGTCTCTCCTTGCTGTAAGGGAGCTAAGAAAGGCAGCCTTTATTCTGGAAATCCATGTGTTCAGCTAATACTTAGGACTTCCCTTTTTGAGGAAGATGGGAAGAATGGATATTTGAGGTAAAACTGTGATTAATTAATGAGTAAAACAGTAAAGTTACAACAATTACAAAAACTGAGGAGTAGGAGAGAACATGGCAAAAACTGAGCTATTTGAGTTGAATTAAGCAAAAACATAAAAATGGATGATTGTGGACTATTTCCTGGTATGCATTACTTTCACAAGGTCTTCTTGAGGTCTTGGAGGTTAAATATCTTGAAAGTTAAGATCTGGCTTTAAAATCTGCACATTCCAAAGCAAAGTGGATATTTGGCAATTAATGAGAAATTCAGATTGCGTAGTTAGCATTCTGAAGGTTGAGAAAATTCCACATTGAAACAAGAATTGTCCTGGTTGCCAATCTATGGTATGTAGATTTATGCTTAAATATTTATGATCTGTCAGAAATATCTTATTCCTAAGAAAATGTGTGTAACGTCATCCTTGCTATTTAGCACTTGGCTTTAATGTACATTGCTCAAATATTTAACAACTTAAAATTCTCATTTTCCCTCTATATTTTTCTGTTTAAACAAAAGAGAAAATGACTTTGTTCAATTAAATGTAAAAAAAGTAGAGTATATAATGTTTAAGAATGTAAGTAATTTCCTTAGGAAATATGTAATGAGAATTTGAGTCAATTTTAGATGGCTGTTAAGAGTTCAGATTCCACCATTTACTAAAGATGTGAGGTTGGACAATCTGACTTCTCTGAGGTTCAGTGTTGTTTGTTTGAAATCTATCTGCAAGATACCTATTTCAAAGGATTTTCATGAGGTTTAATGAGCTTATGTATGTATACTTGGCAGACATCAAGAAGTCAATAAAATTCAAGGACATATTATAGACCAATGCTATCTGTTTCAATCCAACTACTTATAATGTTATTCTCATGCTCAGCTTTTTCTATCAAAAATTTCAAAGAAGTTGATTGATTTAGAGTTTTCAAATTGGCCTTATCTTTAAGATTGTTAAAAAATATTTATGAATTATTACATATATAATTGAATGTAAGAACATACTCATATATTAATATATAAACAGGTGGAAGTTAAATATATGTGATTTTTCTGAGTGAGATCTATAATTCACATAACCACTAAAATATAAAAAGTCAAAATTTACTTTACTTTTTAAAATTCATTTAAGTTTTCAGAATTATATGTTTATAATTTTCTCTTTGCTTACAATTATGTTTCCTTCAAAGATAGTTTAGCAATTAGTGAATAGAAATTATATCTACATCTATAACTACATCTGTGTATTTAAAAAGTTTTGCCACTTGCATGGAAATTATGTTTTTAATAACTTATCAGTGGTCCAAGACCTACCAAAAGAGCCTTGTTCAAGATATAATGAACACATGTACAAAGATTGCTTTAATTTCCAGTTCCTAAGCCCAAGTCATACTGCATTTGCTATAATGGAGTAATATATTATCTTGAAACAAACTGCGGAAGCATTTCTTTTATTGCACTAACATAAAATTTTAGAGAAGTAATATATCAGAGTGAAAAATTGGAAAATGTGAAACATTGCATCATTTGTTTGCATTTCATATAAACATCAATATTGCTATTTCCAAAGAAAATATGGGAGAATATTAACTTTGATTAAAAAATAAGTATTGTTAATGAGCCAAACATGACATATTTGTCTTACAGTTTTATTAAATAAAAAAATGCACTAATAGAGGAATATTGTGTTACCTTTGGAGCCTATTCCACAATTTTTTTACATAGGTAAAAGCTCCTTCACTTTCCTGGGAGCATGTTTCAATTCAATTAAGCATGATGAGCACATTTCAATTAAGATTTCCATTTCACATGTATTTTCACAGGTGTTAGTGCCCAGATCCATAAATATTAATACACTCACAAGTCACAGAACTATATAACTATATAAGACGGCCCTATTCTGTGTTTCTGGTAGCACATATATGTAACTCCAAATGTCTATGGAAGCAGTAGTTACAACTGACAAGTTTTTCTTGTTGAGGTCATGTCAACAAAATGTCAAACTATTATACGTTCTCGTCAAATTGCTGCAGTGTATCCAGTCCGAAAATCTTGCCACCGCTTCCTATTAAAAGTCACTTTTACATGGAAATTAATTACATCAGTTTTAATCATCTTCCGGATAATGGATGCAGGTTGAAAATGTTAGTAGAAGTAAGTGCAAAGGTCAAGTCCATTGTTGAAGGGACTCGGAAGCACAGGCCATCTCAAATGAAAGAGGATGGGAAAGTCACTTTAATGGCATGCATTGCTTTAGTCCATTAAAGTGACTTTCCCATCCTCTTTCATTTGAATATGAAAGAATATGGACTCTCAGAATTTGAATATGGACTCTCAGAATTAAATTCTAAGTTAGGGTCCCAGGTAATACTACCTGCCAAAGGGACTTGAACTACTTACTCAATGTTTCCATCTTTCAAGCTGATGACAAGATGTATTCACTAAATCATCTTCCTTAAGTATTTGCTTTTCAAAGTACTTCTCTGAATATAAAGTCAATAGTTGAGATGTCAAAAAGTATGTAAGGAAGTAAATGTGAGCTTTCAGTCAAAAGGATCAAATGTGTTTCATTGAGTGAGTGTACAGACATGTCAACAAAACAGAGAGGAGCCTGCAAAAACAGAGTTGTCAGCAGTCATCAGAGTGCTGGCTGGTCGGCTTACAGGAAAGGCTGGCCTATTAGAGCCACTGCCTTATCTTTTTCTTCGCTCTGATGCAGGGATGCAGCAAGTTCATACTATTAGAAGCATGAACAAGTTATGGTCTATCAAAGGCTTTCTGATTATTAAATGAAACCCACATTTGATTTTACTTTAAGATTAAAACAATGAACTTGACAGATTTCTATTTTTTTTCAAACTGATCCTCTGACTTGGGTGTATTAAAATGGTTAAATTGATGTAATTGGTATTACTCTTGAGTTTCTCTGAATTGTGTCTCCTAAGAGATCAAGCATCGGCTAATAAAGCATGGTTTTTAAGCCCAAGGTAATAGTTAGTGAAGCCATCTACACGGCTTTTCTCCTTGCAGTCATTTTTAATTTTGTTAGCAAAACATTTGGAAGCAACTTAGCCTCATTGTTTTCCTCTGTTGGGTTTCTGAAATGATTGTAAACATGACATCAGTGTTTAAAGAGAGCACTCTACAAAGCTCAACAGAAATCATTCTGGATAAAAAGACTGTGTGCAAAAAGTTTGTTTTCTCTTTTGTTTAGTGACAAATCTCAGATTAATCCTGGTGCTCAAAGTTCCTTTCCCACTGGTTTAAATGTGGATTTGGTTTTGTAGTAACTTTATAGATTTTAATTGTTGATATTTTTTTAAGGTAGTGGTGTGTAGTGGTTGGAATTGTGTACCCTAAAAAGATATGTCCAAGTCCTAACCCCCGGTACCTGTAAATGTGACTTGAGCTGGAAATAGGGTCATTGTCTAGATAATGAAATTAATGATCTCAAGGTGAGATTGGCCTGGATTTAGAGTTGGCTTTAATTACAATGACTGCTTTTTATTTTAACTAAAGAATATTTAGTTACAGTCGACAATCAATATTATATTAGTTTCAGGTATAGAATAGTGGTAAGACATTTATATAACTTACAAAGTGATTCCCCTGATAAGGCTAGTACCCATCTGGCATCATACATAGTTATTACAATATTATTTACTATATTTCCTATGCTGCACTTTATATCCCGGTGTCTATTTTGTAACTGCCAATTTGTAATTTTTTTTTTTTTTTTTTTTGGTAGTATGTGGGTAGTTCCCTGGCTGGGAATCAAACCCAGGTCACAGCATTGACAGTGCCAGCGCTGAAGCCTTAAGCCACTACACCACCAGGGAACTCCAATTTGTAATTCTTAATCCCATCACCATTTTCACCCAACCCCTAACACCCCTCTCATTTGGCAACCATCAGTTTGTTCTCCATATCTATTCATCTGTTTCTGTTTTGTTCATTTACTTTGTTTTTTAGATGCTATTTATACAAGAAATTATATTGCATTTATTTGTCTCTGAATTATTTCACTTAGCTTAATACCCTCTAGATCTATCCACATTGTTAAAGATGGTAAGATTTTGTTCTTTTTTATGACCTAGTAATATTCCATTATATATGTACCATTTCTTCTTTTTCCAGTTGTCTATTGATGGGCAGTCAGGTAGCTTTCATATCTTGGCTATTGTAAATAATGTTGCGATGAACATAGTTATGCATATATTTATTTTAATGAGTGTGTTGGATTTCTTTGGATAAATACCCAAAAGTGAGATTGCTGGTAGGTTCCTCAAAAAATTGAAAATAGAAATACCATACAACTGCTGTTTTTATAAAAGAAAGTAGAGGGAGATTTGAGACACAGACACACAGAAGGGAAAGCCATGTAAAAATGGAGGCAAAGGTTGCAGTGATAAGTCTACAAATCAAGGAACACCAAAAATTGCCACCAGCCACCAGAAGCTAGAGAGGCAAAGAACAAATTATCTCTCAGAATTTCCAGAAGAAACCAACCAAGCTGACATCTTGATTTCAGACTTCTGGCCTTCGGAACTCTGAGATAACACATTTCTGTTGTTTTAAGCCACCTAGTTTGTGGTAATTTGTTATGGCAGCCCTAAGGAACAAATACACATGTAAGTCTCTTGTGTGGCTCTTGGTACAATTCTTTTGTCCTAGATGCTGTCAGAACATGTTACAACTACAGCTGCAGAAAGCAGAACAGCTGATGCTTCACCACCACCTGCTTTAGTCATGGAGATGAGAACCTACACAACCATTTGTTGGCCTCAATTGGTGGAAACAGGTAGCCAGGATAAAACCCCATGTTTTGCTTGCAAATATCAGTGTCATGGATAAACAGCACGATTTCTCTTATGCTTTCAATCTACAGATGTCCTTAACCAGGAACGCCAAGACCAACTACCTATAGTGACAAACCTGACTTAAGACAAACGTGTTTCCTATGGCAACGTAAGTCAGATGACAATGTCTACCTTTGTCTACCTGAAGGTGGCACATTGTTTCCTGAGCATAATACAATTCCTCCTTTAATTTATCTTCATTTGTGTAATATAAGATGACTTATTGCCTCTCAAAAAGGAGAATAAAGGATAAAAAGAAGGAAGGAGGGAGAAGAAGGAGGTAAGAAGAAAGAAAGGAAAAGGAGGAGGGTGGGACGGAAGGAAAGAAGTACAGCATGATGGAAGAAAGAGAAGGAAAAGAGAGGAAGGAGAGGAGGGAAGAAGAAAGAGCCCAGGGATGTATGGAATGTAGAACGTACCACATTAAGTATTAAAATCAGATTATTGTCTTGGCAATGCTCATAAAGAAAAATATTGGACGATGTTGTTAAATCAAACCTTTCCTATCTTCTTAGTTGACGACAGAAAGGTAACTAACTGCACAGGCACAGTTGGGTAATGCAAAATAGATGACCTCCAAGGAGAGCACTGGGGAGGGTGGCCAGCAGCCCAGCCTCTTAACAACAGCAGCTAGTCATCACACACTTTAACTCAGACCCAGCCCTGGGTAACAAGGCAGGTGGGCCACTTCCATCAGCATATTAGGCTGAGATTTAGTGCCATCCCAAAGCACTGCAACGTGCTGTTGAAATTCATACAGTCTATACTTCTCATTGTATAGAATAAGTGAACCAGTGCCAGCTACAACAGTGAAAACTTTTGGCTAATCAGAAAATGTCTTTGTAGTGGTATTTACACTAACATATTTTTCTTTTATTTTTGGATGAAGCCTTTAGTAAAACAGAAGAACTTCCTCTGCCTTTTTCCTCTTCTCCCTCCTTGTCCCCCACCCCTTTTCCCTCTAATCTCATGAATAAGGGAGGGGAAACCACAGGACAGGATATCTGGCCTTATGCCACTATGTCTTGCAATTGAACAGTCAGCAGATGAGTAGAATGTTGGTATTTAAGAACAAATAAAAGGGAAATATAAATCCTTTAGGCAGCAGATATGTGTAATTTACTCTAGCTTTCTGTTTCAGCTTTTGAAAGAATGCAAGATCTTAGACAATAGTGAATCAGAAATAGGCCAGTTACAGCACTAAATCTCCTTGATTAGGGTCATAACAAAAACACTATTTATAAACATATGGTGCACCTTGATAGGATTAAGAGAATGGTGGATCCAATTTGCCATCTTCATCTACACTGTCCCAGGAGTGGTGAAAACCCTTTTCCTTGTAGAGCCATCTTAAGCATTCTCAGCAAACTTTTCAGAATTACTGAGTTCCACAGAATGACTAGATTTGCAGCAATTGACTTGGGCTTCAGGCTGCATCTCTTTATTCTCCATCAGCCCTAATATGTATGCAAAAATGTTTAGTGGAGCATTAACCTTGGTGAAAATTCTCTATCTAAGGAAAATTAAATATTTGGTTTAGTATCATCATATGCCTCTAGTTTGTAACTATTTGCATTCCATTCTACACAATTTGGACAGATTTAAATCTTTAAAACCCATATTTGATCCTTTGAGTCCCTATAAGTAATCTTCAACTTTTGCCAACCACGAAATGCTTAGACTGGCTTTCCACTACCTCTGTGGTCAGGCCCAGTGTCCAGCTCTCTGCCCTTGCCTTGCATTGCTCCCTTTCAAGCACTCGTCTAGGTGAAACAATTTTAAGTCACACACATGCACTATACTCTCCCACTTCTCTCTTTGTTTGAACTGTGCTTCTTTGTCCCTGCCTCCTACTTATTATCTTTACATTACTTTTAGAGGCATTTATATTTTGGGTTTTGCTCCAGATCACCTGCAGGCTCTTCAGGGGAAGGGCCTTACTTTTGCTCCCTCTGTCCCCATTCTCATCACCTAGCACTGTCCTTTGCACATAGCAGGCATAGTATTTGTTTACTGTACATATGAACAAATAATGAGTAGATTTAAAATCAGCAGATGAACATTACATAATTTAAATAAGGATTTTGGAATACATAAATTGGAAAAAATAAATTTGAAGCTCATGGAGTGTTTCATGAGAAAAATACTGTCCTCTGAATCATTCTCTGTCTTTGCTTTGCATTACAATTTAAACTGAAATGTTCCACTTAAAATGTCTATGGATGTTTATGTTCTAAGGGAAGTCAAATTAATAATCAAAACTGTATTATATTCATAAAATTATATTTTATAATATCAATGTTAATGTAATTTTTATGCTGTCTCCTAGTAATGAGAGTTTGGAGAAATGTACATTTTAAGACTAAAAGAAATTCTATCCTGAAGTTGAGATGCCAAGACACTAAAACTTTAGTTGCCTATACCATGAAGCCATCCGAACACCTCGATGGAATTCTTTCCTTGTACTACATGACTACTCCTCTGAACACAAGAAAAATATTTACACATTGTAAATATTTGATGGAAAGATTCATCCAAAAAGGAAAATACTGGAAAAAAGTACAAAATAGTATAGAACCCAAGGCAAATGACTAAATGAAAAGGAGAGCAATCTGCCTTTGTACCAGCTCTATATTTAGAGAGTATGGGAGAGCTGGATGCTTTCACCAACAGTGTGGTTAAGGCATGATTATACATTTTGATTATTATTTGTTTATTAATAAGAAAGGTTTTGGAGTATCCTGACTATAAGTACCAAGAAGGAGAGAGATGAATTCGTTTCAGTACAAGACAAAAAGAGACCTAGCTTAAAATGGCACAAAGGCATTGTCTTCACCTTCTGGAGTTCCTCTCCTTGATTCTAAACTCTGCATCCGCATGCCACTTCAAGCTTTGGCAAGGGAGAGAAGATGAGAATGATGAAATGATAGGGAAGAGGACAGGAAAATGGGAAGAGAATCAGGTGAGGAAGTAGTGGAGTTTTTTTAAAGGTTTTGACTGGTTCAGAACTTCCAGGAAGTTGATTGTCTTGTTTCTTAAAGTAGGCCTGGAAGATGGGTGCTAGTGATTTAGTAATGATTCCAGGAGAAATGAGTCAGGAGCGAGGGGGACAGGGCAGGAGAGGGAAAAACCCAGCAAGGGTGCAGTCTCAAGCCACGTGTGATGGGGTAATTTCAGCCTGATCCTGCAGGGAACTCTGTAGCAGATCGGCCTCACTGCTGTCTTAGCCCCCCACCCCAACCCAGGCCTGGAGGTGGGGCTTTCCCACTCCGCACATCTAAGTCATTGGTTAGGGCTGCTCTCAAAAGGCAAATTCCTGGAACTTCTGACTTTTCATGAATTCTGGCAAAAGCTAGCTCCAGGAGCCAATGGACAGCCTTTGAGGAAAAGAAAAAATGTACAGTAGTCCTCTCCTTATTTGAGGTCCAAAAATATTAAATGGAAAATTTCAGAAATAAACAATCCTTAAGTTTTAAATTGCACGCTGTTCTCAGTAGCATGAAATCTCGAGCCATCCACTTCATTCCTCCCAGGACATGCATCACCTCTGTGGCCAGCAAACTCACTGCCCATCCCTTAGCAAATAGCCATCTTGGTTATCAGACAGACTATCACCTTATCACAGAATTTGTGTTCACGTAACTCTATTTGACTGAGTAATACCATATTCAAAAAACTTTTATTACAGTATATTGCTATACTTGTTCTATTTTTTATTAGTGACTTGTTAATCTCTTACTATGCCAAATTTATAAAGTCAACTTTCTTATAGGTATGTATGTATAGGGAAAAAAATCATAGTATACGTAGGGTTTGGTACTACCCTGTTTCAGGCATCTACTGGAGGTCTTAGAGCAGGTCACCTGAAGATAAGGGGGAGCTACGACACTGTCGTGCTGGGTTTTGGAAGTGAAAGCACGTTGAGATGCTGAGGTGGAGGCACACAGAGCAGTAAAGAGGGATCGGTGCGCCTTCTCTCTAAGGCCTTCCTCTCCAGAAACTCTGGAGCCACAACTGCTTTCCTAAGTCATCCTGCTTCACAATGGTTGAAGTAAAACATGAAAGAAGCGAAAACTCTTTGATTTGGAATGAATTTCTTATATCAACCCTGTTTGAAAATCCATCTTTACATTTTGATACATAACATGTCAACTCTGTTGGTTAATGCAAGGTACTCTGGAACCCTAGGGCTCCAAGAAGATGCTTTAAGGGACAGTAAATGCACAGATTGAGAATAAGGCTGAGCTCTGCTTCCCTGCCCCAGGTCAATGCATCTTTTTTCTTACCTTTCTATATATTGGGCTTCCATGTAAAGGTTAATTTGGAAAAAGATTTCCACTGATAAAAAAAAAGTGAGTAAATTTAAGATGTGTGTTCTCTTCAACTCAGAAATGTAACTTTAAAAAATATCCTGCAGAAATCCTTGTACGTATGATCAAAGATGTATATGTCAAGATCTCTTTTATCATTGTTTTGTAATAACAGTAAATTGGGAACAATCTAATGTTCTTCAATAGGGAAATAGATAATCAAGGTAGGTAGAATCATGCTATGAAAATAGTATACAGCTTATAAAAATGCATGGAAAGATCTTCAGGACATGATAAATTTTTTAAAAACAAATTTCAGTGCATTGTGCAAAGTATGGTGCCATTTGTGTATATTTGCCTATATGTTATGCAAATGGTTTGAATAAAGGACTAGAAAGCTATACCTATTTCTAGTGATCCCCTCTGGAGAGGACAACATGCAGAGTTGGTGGGATAGTAAAGGAAGATTTTCATACACTCATGTTTTACTCCAACTATTTCTGAACTGTTTGAATGTTAGATTTTACTCCAATATAGCTTGTGGGCATTATTAAAGAAAATATTTTTTACAAGAGTTTGAAAACTCCTAGGTTAAATAATAGTGTTAATGAACCCATGAATATTCACCTTTCTCCTACGTAGACAAGTTAGTGCCACATGGAGAAAATCTCTGTCTGACAAAGATTATACTTGCTAACTCCAGCCAGCTTTTGCAATCACACATGCCATTTGTCACAGTCACATCAGGTAGGAGAGTGTGACTGGTTTATTGCTCCCGGCTCACAGCATGTGTCTTATTGGCAGTTTTGTGGCTCTACCCTTTGTTCTTTGTTTTAAACCATACCAAACAATTTATCCATTTATAGTACACAATTCACTGGTTTTTAGTGTATTCAAAGAGTTGTGAAACCATTACCACAATCAATTTTAGAACGTTTATATCACTTCAGAAAGAAATTCCTTACTCATTAGCAGTCATTCTGTATCCCTCCTCCCATCCTTTGCAAACCACAAATTTATTTTTGTTTCTTTAGATTTACCTATTCTGGACATTTCATATAAATGGAATCATATAATATGTGATATTTTCAGTCTGGCTTCTTTCACTTAACATGATGCTCTTCAAAGTCATCCATGTGTGTAGCATGTGCCAGTACACCATTCCTTTTCCTTGCTAAGTAATATTCCATTATATGAATATACCACATTGTGTATATCCATTCTTCAGTTGATGGACATTTGCACTGTTTTTATTTTTCACTTTGTGAGTAAGGCTGCTATCGACATCCATGTGTAAGTTCTCATGTAAACCTGTGTTTTCATTTCTCTTGGTAATGCATCTAGGAGTAAAACTGCAGGGTCATATGATAATTCTACCTTTAATGTTTTGAGGAATTGCTAGACTGTTTTCCAAAGAGGCTGTCCCATTAACATTCCCACTAGTAATATATAAGTGTTTCAATTTCTCCATATCCTTGCCAAACTAGTTTTATCTGTCTTATTGATTATAGTGCTCCTAGTGAGGATAAAGTAGTTTCCATATTTTCTTGTGTCTTTGAGAATGACCACCTGTATTAATTAGGCTTCTGTTACAATAGCAGTGTACAATAAAAACAACCTCAAACTTCAGTAGCTTCAAACACAAGCATCTATTTTTCCCTCATAGGTTTACACGTTGATTATGGCCATACTGGGCTAGGCTGGGCATTTGTTCTGGTCTATTTCATAAATCTTTATTCTAAGCCTAGGGAGTGCTCTTCTCATAAGGGAGCTTAGAATCTCAAGCAGCAAGCAGAAATACTCCATGACCTAAAACTGGCATATGTAACCTCTGCTCTCAAACCATTATCCAAAAAATTCTTGTTGCCAAACCCAGCTTCAGTGGAGCTGGTAAATAAACTTGGCTTGCAGTGACAAAGGGCATGAGTGTATAATTTTATTAAGTGTGGAAGTAAAGAGTTGGAAGTAATAATCCAATTTATCTTCTCAATTTTCTACTTCCAATTCTATCTCCTTTCCTGTTTTCTAACACAGCTTAGCCATTATGTATTTTATGTTGCTGTCACTCCAAATGTAGTATGTCTCAAATTCTTAGAAACCCTCTTCATTCTCTAAATAACTCTTCCTCCCAACTTCTCCACCCCGTGCAACAACACCCAAATTTGGAATCACTAGAAGCTCAAATAATTAAGAATTAGAATGGTCTTATCCCATCAAGCTTTCTTCTCTTTTATATCAAATGCTGCTAGCTTCTACCCAATAATTCTTTTCCTCTTCTTTCTCAAACACACACACACACACACACACACACACACACACACACACACGCAGATTAGCAATGTGCTTCTCCCCAGTCTCCCTCATATGCAGCTGGGGTGGACCCTGTGGTGAAAAGCTGCTGTAGATTTCTGGAAAATTTTCATTTCTTTGTCATTATTTTGTTATTATTATCTAGAACATTAATATGAGATGAGAGGTGGGGTGGCCATATTTAACCATGAGATGACCATGCAGATGAAAGCCACATGGGGGGCATAATGGAAGAAGGAACAGGAAACAGCGATAACTTCATGGAACTCTGCCTCACCTGGACTGCCCACTTTTGGAATTTTCGTTAAGTCACACTACTGTTGCTAAAGCATCAGTGTCTCTGCATTAACTATCAAATAATTTAGAAACTTTGATGTGGTAATTAAAGATGTCCAAAATCTCTAAACTTCTAATCTTTCATTTTATGATTCTTCTTTGTTCTCTCCACCACCCACCCACACAGATCTATTCTTTGTTCTCCACTCTGTTCTGTGCCCTACCTGGAGGCTGATGATGGGGACCTAAGTCACCCAGGATCCCTTGCTTGCATCTCCTTATTGAGTTTGGTCAGTAGGAATGCACAGGCATAAGAAAGCAAAGCAGGAGAGAAAGAGGGCTGGGAATTTCTTTCCACCTATTCTCTACTTTGGCGCCTCTTTTCACACATCTCCTTGACCTCAGCTCCTACCAGATCATCTCTCCTCGAGGGCCCTCACTGGGGTCTTTAACACGAATTCCTTGGCTTATCCCGTCATCCCTAGACTGGTAATGGCTCCCCAACATTGCTAGTGTCTGGGTGCCTCAACATTCCTTGTTCGTTCCTATAACTCTGCCCGATCTCTATACGTGGTTCGTGCAGTTAAGTGCCTTTGCAAGAACCATCTGCAGTGAATTGTTTCCAGCTGGCATCTGACTAATATAGTAAAACCTCTCTTGGTATATGCGTTTCAGGTTTGCATTTCAGCAACTTTTCTCATAATCCTCCCTTTGCTTGAAATCCCTTTCCTCCCATCTCTGTTACTAGCTGTCCTTCAAGGCCCTCTCCAAAACCACTGCTCCCAAGTAGCCTCCCTAATCCCCACACCGTGGAGATCTCTTCTCTCCTTGAACTCACTCAGCACATACTTGAGAGTGATTATCCTTTTCTGCTTTAAATTATAGTGACTTATGTACATGTAACTCTGGCCAGTTTGTAAATTCTTTGAAGTCTGAACCCACACCCAGGTCTGGTTTGTTTTTGTTTTTCTCTTTCTCCTTCATGTTCCTCCCCAAACTTTGCCTCTTTTCTCAGAAGCACCTGAAACAAGGTTTGGTGCCAAATGGCCATTTTATCATTTATTCTTATTACTATTTATTGCTACTTATTACTTATTATTACTATTATAATAGCTAAGTTACCAATTTATTACAATGTACCCTTTACCAAAAATAATGAAAATGATGCCACAGATTAAAATTCCCCTTTGGTGGAAATACAGTTGTTACATTTAAAATGTGTAATAATCATTCACCTCTAATGCATATGCGATAGGGGACTTTATTTTTAATGAAAAGTTTTCAGTTGATAAACCTGGTTTTCTCCAAATACTTTTCTTGGGTATCCAAAAAATTCATGTATGAACATATATTTATCTGTAACTGAGCTACCTACAAATTGGAATTGGAGTTACAGAGTTATCTTCTAATCCAATCTTTTAAAGTTCTAAGAAGTTCTAGAGAGGCTTTCCAGGAGTGGGGATAGATTGAGAACTCTTCAATTGGCCTTCATTTGAAGAAAGAATTCTGGTCTTCATAAAGAGTGAGAACAATTTCTCTAATCTCATCTCCCACTCCGAACATCCCTATCTCATGTTTAGTTGCTAAGTCTCTGCCTAAACATCACTAACTGGAATTCACTTATCACATAAAACAATTGCACAGTATGATTTCAAACCACCTTAACTTTAGAATGTTCTATCTTATATTTGGCTGCAGTCTGACCATCCATCATTCTTCTGCTTGAAGCAATGAAGAACATATCTAAATGTTCTTCTTCATAATGACAGTACTTTAAGATGAGGATCATATTGCCACAAGTCTTTCTTCAGACTAAAAACACCATTTCCTTCAAAGAGTCTTTAGAGGACATATTTGGAAAACCCACTGGGTCACATGTTATTTGTGAAAATCCCTCTAAAACATGATGCCTAGAACTGAAAATAATTTTCCTGATGTATATTGACAGAGGCAAAATATAGTGATATTATTATCTTTTCTATGCTGGGTATTTAAAAGCCAGGTACAGAGATTGCAAGATTCCAATCCAGTATGTATGGAGCTTATTTATAAGTTGCCATTCTGTACTAACAATAAAAAACTGAACTGAAAAACAATTCTTCTGGGATGCCTAAGAGAAGAGACATCACAGGACAAACCACTGCCTAAAAAAATTGGACAGGTGAATAAAGAGAATCTCAACTTCTCAGAGCAGAAACCACCATAGAACCAATACTGGCGTAAGAAAACCTGAACTGTAATTGATAACTTGTTAATGCAATAAGACAAGAAAAGGAAATAAAAAGTATATATATTGGGAAGGAAAAAATAAAACTGTCTTTGTTCACAGATGACATGACTATATATATAGAAAATCCAAAATAATTGATTCCCGGAACTAATAAATGATCATTGATGCAAAATATACAAAAGTCAATAGCTTTCTATATACCAGCACGAACAAGTGGAATTTGAAATTAAAATCACTTTAGTATTTATATTAGCATGCCCTAAAATGAAATATTTAGGTATAAATCTAACAAAATATGTACTAGATCTACATGAGAAAACCTACAAAATACTGATGATACAAATAGATATCTTTAGAAGTAAATACTATGTGGAAAGGTATTCCATGTTCATGAATAGAAAGATGCAATGTAGTCCAGATGTCAGTTCTTTCTAACTTGGTCTATAGATTCAATATAATCCCTATCAACATCACAGCAAGTTATTTTGTGGATATCAACAAGCTTATTCTAAAGTTTACACAGAGAGGCAAGAGACCCAGAATAACCTACTCAATTTTAAATGAAAAGTACAAAGTTCCATAACTGCCACTACACAGCTTCAAGATTTACTATAAAGCTACATTCATCAAGACAATGTAGTATTCACAAAAGAACATATAGATCAATAGAACAGAGCAGAGAGGTGCAAAAATAGACCCACATAAATATAGTCAACAAATTATTGACAAAGGAGCAAAGCAAATGCAATGGAACAAAGACAGACCTTTCAATAGATGGTGCTGAACAACTGGATATCTACATGCAAATGGAGAAGCTTCTCAGCTGAGTCAGTTCCCCTTAAAGAGCTTTCCCAGAATTACTTTCCAAAGGTCTTTGCTTATAGTTCATTCAGTACCCCAATCTAGAAGGGAGGCTGGGAAATGTAGTTTTATGGCTGGGCATATTACCATACTCAACACTGTAGGTGTTCTTTAACTAAATTGGAAGGGCAGAATGGATATTAGGTGGTAAACTAGCAGTATCTCCTTCTTAGTTCTTTTTTCTCTGAAAATTTATTTTAATTGAGCCATAATTGACATATAACATTAGTTTCATGTGTACAACCTAATAATTTCATATTTGCATCTACTTCTTAATCCTACATGTAATATTAATTGTTTTTAAGTCACTTTTCCACTCTATACTGCTAGAGCTGATTTCCCCCCTTTGAAACTAATTACATACTTCATATTCATCTTCTTAAATTGTGTTATAGCTTATTGACATCTTGAATCTTAATTTGAGCATCAATAGAGTAAGCTATTCCTTTAGGATATCTGAAAATTTGAAAATTATGCCAAGATGCTGATAGAAGCAACCACCTTTACAGTTGATATCAGCACAAAGGAATGTGTAACATCCAAGCCATATTTTTCATCTTTTCACAAGGATGTCATAAAAATTTTTATCAAATGCTTACTTAATTCCAGGTGTTCTAATATACTGGGATGCCAAGAAATGTATATGTATTTTTTATTCTTTTTTATTTTATTTTTTATGTGGGTAGTTTCCCTGGCTGGGAATCGAACCCAGGCCGCAGCGTTGACAGCGCCGAAACCTTAAGCCACTACACCACCAGGGAACTCCCCCATATATGTATTTTAAGAGATGTTATCTATGTATTACTTTTCAAAGTTGAATTGAATTGCTGTAGCAATGTGTAGTATGATGTTCGCTCAAAAGATGGCATTAATCAAATAAATGCTAGTGTCACCATGTGACAGGCAGGGCACTCAAAGAAAATGGCGGAAGCACGGTTGTCATTCGAGGAGCACAAGACCATTTAGAAGTGGTATTTGAAATTTAAGAATGTTGTTTGAGTTTCCTCCACATTCTCCTGACTGAACACCTCTTGACTTCTACCTGTGGGGGACTTTAAAGGATGTAGGGCACCATAGAGAATAAGCTGCACTGAAGGTACTTCAGGAAGAAACTGAAATGGCATGCGCAGTGATACAGGTGGGCACTTTGGTTAATGCTGCTCAAGCAGTAGTTCACCATAATCTGGATGCTGATGGTAACCACTTTGAGCACCTCTTGTAATTGCAGAAGTTAAATGTGACTTGTATTCATCTTTTGTTATTGGTATATATTGTGAATTACAATTTTAATACAGTTTTTTTTCTTTCTTAAAATGTGTATACATTTTTTTGTCACCCTCATTATATGTGTCTATGAGGGCTGTGCAGAAAAATATCTAGCCACAAATACAATGTAACAATTAAAACATTCATTGACATGAAAAAACATTCATAGTGTATTATTTACATAAAAATAGGTTATGAACTTGAATGTGCAGCATGAACCTGTCATAGTTCACTTAAAGTCTGGAAGGATTAAAATATTACAGGGTTATCTATGACTGGTGGGATAATTGAGGAATCTTTCTTTGCTTTTCTGTCACCTGCAATTTTTCTTTTCTTTTTTTTTTTTTTTTTTTTTTTGGTGGTTCCCTGGCTGGGAATCGAACCCAGGCTGCAGCGTTGAGAGCACTGAAGCCTTAGCCACTGCACCACCAGGGAACTCCCTAGTCACCTGCATTTTCTGTAATGCATTTTATAATACATTTGTGGTAAGAAAAAAAGATAATAAAGATAGCTGATCAAAACAGAAATAGATTCTTCGAAAAGCATTGCAGAGAATGAATTTTTTAAATGTAAGACTAAAGGCTAGGAGACCAGAAAAAAAGACATTGGGGTTCTCCAAATGAGAATAGAGAGAACGCCAACGAAGGCAGTGGAGGTGCAGAATAGACAAATGAAGAAATATTTAGAAGGTAGAATTGGAAAGATTTGGTAGATCATTTGATCTGAAAAGAGAATAAGGATTTACAGTGATTCCCAGCCAAGAGTGGTTTCTAGATAAGCAAATCACACATGTGAGGTTATTAATTGGGATGAGATAATTTTTTTAAAATCTGGTTTTAGGGGGGAAAAGATGGGCCAGTTTCTCTGGTTCTGTAGAAAGAAACCCTCGAAAACTTTAGTGGCTTAAGAACTAACACAACAATTATTTTACTGATAAGTCTGTAATTGAGGCAGGGTTCGGCAGTATCTCTCCACTCTGATCTACTTCACATCAGCTTGGGGTGGTTTGAGGTGAGGGTTTGGGGGACCTGGAATTACCTGAGTGTGTAACCTCTCCCCATGTGTCTCCAGCATGGTGGTTTCAGGAATTCCAAGGAATCAAGATAGAGAGTTAGAAATAGAGATGATAGGTGGGTAGATAGATAGATAGATAGATAAAAGAGGAGAGATGGGAAGAGAGGAAATGAGGAAAGGATGGAAAACAATGTAAGGTAATGTGCTTCCATGCTGGCCACTGCTTCACTACAAACCCAAAAAGACACAGCAAGTGGCTGAGAAAAATCCTTAAATTATTCTTTCATTTATGAATATATTAAAGTGTAATTATAATGTGATCAAGTACAACGTGAGGACCTCAATCTCTTCATCACAGATACACGTTCCTTTAATCAAAAGAATTTTGAAGGTATTTTAATATATGTAATGCCTTTCTCTTCCTGTGGTACATTTGTAAAACGGTAACTTATTAAGAGTAACTTTGTCATAGTAATAAATTAGTAAGTACCAAAAGTCTATTATGAACTGAATATTACCAAAAAAAGAGGTATTAGGAATACTACCTATTTGCACATAGTCTACATACAATTTACATAACTGCCTCTATTTTTCATGTTACATGGCTCGATACTTTCTGGACAGCTCTCATATAAATAGGACACAATTACAGAACAAGATATTATACGTGTTTTAAAGCTATTAGAACTCGAAGAACCCTCAGAGATTACATTGATCTTTGGTTTTAGAAATGAGGACACTGAGATAGAGAGAAATGATTTACCAAAGACTACAGAGCTGGTTTAGTAAAGTCATAAAGGAACCCATGTTTCACAACTGTCTAAGTCAGTGGTATTTATACATGTTACACTGCAACTCATAGTAAGAAACAGACTTTACATACATATATTTCACTCATCTATGGTGCCATTGATTATAAAACACACCAGTATTACATATACCACTAAAGCACTAAAGTAAAAAAGATCCTGTCCTACATGCGATAATACAGTGTGAAGATAACCTAAACTTTTACATCCCAATTTCCAGACTGTAAAAAGGTGGAAAAAAAAAAGCATCGGAATACAACTTTTACATACACGTACTATATAACTATTATAAAACAGAACTTTACATGTGATATCATTTACTGCTTTCTATTTATTGCTTTAAAATGATGGTCTAGGTCCACTGAGTTAACTTTACCACCCACTAACGAGTGGACCTGATTCAAGCACTAAATCATGTATTACAGATAATAGAAATCTTTAACATACACAACCAAGGTGCTAACTGTTCAGTTTGATAGTAAGTGCAGAAGAAAAGAGTTTCATGTGGACAGAAACCACCTGGAAAGTTTTCAAATTAGAAATAAGAGTTCAGCCTTGAAATATGGTGAAATAAACAAGAGGAAGTGAACCACTGAGCAACTTAAATTGGGGAAAAAAACACCCTCAAATGTAAATGTAAAATAATCCATTCTTTAATTTAAAATATAACCATTTAACTTTAATAAAAATATGAAACACCACTTTTAAAGTCTCAGGTAATTTCTAAGATGAAGACAAATTTTAATGTCTTCCTTACAGAAAATATACATAAACCTGAAATATATATATATATATGTATACATATATATATGTATACATATATATATACATATATATATACATATATATATACATATATATATATATAACTGATTTAGACAAAATGATGCAATTTATTTTTTCCTATTCATCTTTTATAAATTCAAAAGGGGTCAAGTAGTCTAACAACAAAGTGACAGTGGCCTGAAAACAAATGGCTGGACATTCTCCAAACCCCATTTTTTTCTGTGTTTTGCTTAGAGTCAAGGGTTAATGTAAAAATAAAATTTTGGAATACTCTCCTTATGGCCTCTGTGAATATGTAAAAAAAAAAATCTGATGATATAATGTACCCAATATGAAACTAGTTGGCTGAAATCCTCAGTGTTTTCTCTTACATTCGACTTCAGAATTTTATATCTGTAGTCCTTGCAAAAAAAAGCAAACAAAAACAAACCCAGAAGCCCATTTTGTATGTGTATGCAAAATGTGCACACCACGGTGCGAATGTGATCACACTTTTTTTAAAAATTGCAAACTTGGCAGTTAGGCAATGTCGCTGCAATCGTTAGTACGTGAAATTTCAAACCCTTTGATGAAGATACCATCTTTCAGCCAAATCCTGGCAGAAAACCTTAGGTTCCTGTTAGACCCCTCCTTCCGCACTCAGCTGCTGGGCTCCATCCGGAGGGATGGGGGCTCTCCCTCTCCATCACAGCTAAGCGTTCCCAGACCCAGGAGAAACCTGGGTTTCTGCAGGGCACTCAACGTGCAGCTAAGTGTCCCAGCTCTGCAAAGGGCAGCTGGAAATGGATTTAAAATGGCAACGCAGACCAATCAGCGCCGCCGCGCCGCGGCAGACATTTACACGCTCCTTCTCCACAGGCTCAGCGGAACCTGGCGGTGCCTAACTGCCTGCTTAGGGGTGTAAAGTAGGCGTTTTTATTCCACGGTGGTCTGTATTTTTGGAAAAAAAAATTCTTCTTTGGGTGAAAGTTTTTATTTTGGAATTAGTCCAAAATAATTTTGGGCTTGATGTGTGAAAATCTGAACCTAACTCTTTTCAGACTTTTTTGTTATTCAAGGATGAAAAGAGGTACATTTAAAAATGTACTCCACCTTTTTAAAACGGACTATGGTCATTACGGTGTTCACGTAACTATGAAACAGCCCAAGCTATAAAATTAGGACTTGGCAGACAGAGAGTTCCTAGGAAGAAGGTTAGATCGAGGTAAATTGAAGGGAGATTTGGCCAGTTGACGCAATGGTAGTGTTAGAAAGCTTACGAAGTCTCCGCACGGGGCAACCCCTCTACCCTACGAGCGTTGGAACCCAGGTACCTAGCGCCAGACGGGGGTCGGGGAAGACTTTACGTCCCTCTAGTCTTTTCCGGAGAAACAAAATTTCAATGAAGAGGCTTGCGCGCTCCGTGTGCCTGTGTGCACATTGTTTGCACGGGTGCAAGTATCCGCGAATGTACATGTATAGCTGCGTGCATGTTTTGTTTACGTGTTTATGCATGCATGTGCCCGCATTGAGTGTGCACGTGTGTCTGCATGCACGTCTGTGTGTGTGTGCGCGCGCGCTCCGGGTCGTGCAATCTGTACTGAGGGTATACCCAGGCAGAGCAGGGCTGCCGCGCGGGCCCGCTCCTACCTCTCTTCAGTTCTTTCTCACTCACAAGGGACTTAGAACTCTGCCGCGCGTGCAGCCAGACGCTGCTTGCAGAGCGTTGGCTCCGCGTTGTGGAGGTGCAGGTAAAGGCCAAGCCCCTAAACGCGGTTCTGGGGCAGTCACATCTCGCGCCTTCCTAGGACAACCGCCCAGGAGCGACCTCGGGCGGCGGGCGGGGCGAGGCCGGCAGCTAGCCGGCCGGGAATCCCCGGCCTGTCCCTTTAACCCCGCCGCCAGGCGGGAGCACGTGAGCCGGGCTCCGGGTGGTACCCGGGCGCCGCCGCCGCCTAGGCAGTTGTATTGCGAACGCTGCCTCTGGCCCGCGGCCAGGCGCCTTGGCTCGACGGTCCGCCTGGCCTCCCTCCTCCTCATACTTTTCCTCTAGCGCAGCCCCCTCCCCTTTATCCGCCCACGATTAGAGGTGGGCACTCCCCCCCCCGCCGCGCTGCCCCCTCCCCAAGCATACACACACTCATCCCACTTGAATCCAGGGGCAGGAACTCGGGAAACTTCCAGCCCGGGCAGCGCGCACTTGGTGCCGGACGCAGGAGCGAGCAGCGGGATCCCCTCCGACTCTCTGGTGCCGCTGCCGCCCGCTCCCGCCACCCGAGGAGGCGCGGTGCCACCCACTGCTCGTTCCTTGCCTGCGCTCAGTGCCCGACCCTGTCCCGGCAGAACCTCCCCATTCTCCCTGTGCTTTCCGACTGCCCAAGGCTCTATTTGTTTTCTCTTTCTTTCTCTTTCTTGCTCTGCGAGCGCCGAGCGCGGGGGAAGAGGAGGAGGAATTCTATCCCCGCCTAACATTTCAGGGGACACAATTCACTTCTAGTCTCTTCCCTTTCCAAGCCGTTTCCGAAGTGCTCCCGGTGACCGAAACGCCTGACCCCACACCGAGAGGGGAGCCTCCCAATTTCAAACCCTCTTTGGCTTCTTCGCTTTCCTCCTCCTCTCGCTACCTCCACCGCCGCCGCCACCTCCACCTCCGGCACCCACCCACCGCTGCTGCCGCCACCAGCAGCGCCTCCTTCTCTCCTCCTCCTCCTCCCCTCTTCTCTTTTTGGCAGCCGCTGGACGTCCGGTGTGGATGGTGGCAGCGGCGGCAGCCTAAGCAGCAGCAGCCCTCGCAGCAAGCCAGCTCTCGCTCACCCTGCCTCATTCTCCAGCCCTATCACCCACTCTCTCGGACGGTGCTGGGCCGATTGGGGGCGGCTGAGGCGAAGCGGCTGCAGCGGCGGTAGCAGCGGCGGCGGCAGAGGGAGGCAGGATGAGCGCACGCGGTGAAGGCGCCGGGCAGCCGTCCACTTCAGCCCAGGGACAACCTGCCGCCCCGGCGCCTCAGAAGAGAGGACGCGGCCGACCCAGGAAGCAGCAGCAAGTCAGTACGCGGGCGGGATGGGGGGACCATCCCACCTCCGCTCCTTCTGAGGGGCCCGGCGGCGCGCAGCTACCCCAGCGCGGGAGTCCAGTTGCCGCGGCCGCCGCACGCTGCCGGCCGGCCCGGGGGGGCGGGCTTCGGAGTCCCTGTCGCCAGTGCGCGGCTGAGCCCTGGGGCGGGGAAGTGGGGAGCCGCAGCGGGCGACCGGGTGGAGGCGGGAGGTGGGGTCGGACGAAGCGCGTCCTCGGACTTTCGCTATTGTGCACGGCCCTGAGTGGCGCGGTGGCTCCTGCTGATTGGAAGCGGCAGGGGTCGGATAATCCGGGGCTAGTCAGGCGCTTTCCTAGCCTCTTTGCAATTGCCCCGGGGGAAGGAAGTGGCGGGAGGCAGGGGTCCTCTGCGAGGCAGAGTTGGAGGGCTTGAAGTCTTGGGGGCCGTTGGCTCTTTATCCCGCCAACCGGGACTGCTCGCGGGCCCGGGTCTGGCAAGCCGCAGCCGCCCCTTGGCGCCCTCCCCAAGTTCTCGGTGGCCGGAGACTCCCGCCCTCCGGACAAAGACCTCGTGGGCCCGCCAGGTCCTTTTAGGTGTTTCGGGGAAGGGGTTGCAGGAGAGCCTGGGTCCGCCTGGGACGGGATTAGCTCGTTTGGCCAAGGGTGCGATGGAAAATTAGTGTCCGAGAGGGTGCACCGCAGCTAGGGTCACTTCCTCGCCATGCGCCCAGTCCCCTTTTTGCCCCTGGATCCCGCGCCTCAGAGCTGCAGACATTAAATGTGCTACTCCTGGGCCATTGGCTGGGGGTTGGGAGGGGACGATCGAGGGGCGCCCGGGACCCCGCGGAGTGGAGGGTTTTGTCTGCGGATGCAACCAATTAAGCGTGCAGCCAGCGCTTGCAGAGCTGCGCGCAGCGCCCAGGGCGGGGGGTTTTGTTCGCAGCAATTTCCAAACCTTGGCGGGTCGGGCTGGAGCTGGATATGTCTATTGAGAACATTTAAACTACGCTTCCGTGGGCTTTAAAACTTCTTCGTTCCTAAGACTTAAAGCACTCCTTTCATGACAAATAGGCGGATTAGAAAATTATCCTAGAGTCCCAAAGCTGCTCGAGAGCAAGGTGGAGATACCGACCAATGTTTGCTTGCTAAAGCGTTTTGGAAAACCTAAGACGGTTGTACCTTTTTGAAATCATCAAAGGGAAGACGTCCATCTAGAGGCCCCTGAGTTTTCCCGCTCTGCCCAAGCTACACTTTATACCGCGTTAGTATCCTGTTTTACACCTCCCAGGAAGTCTCTGCCCTTCCCCCCGCCCTTGTTTCCCACCCGCCACCCAGCTCTCTCTAGCTCTTCTAATTGCCTCCCACCTCCAAAAAACAATCCAAAAAAAATTTCAGTGGGGTCTGGAGGTGATTGGAGGTTTTACCTTTGAGTTAAGGCATAGTTCACAAAGAAAGGAAAATGTGTCTCCGCTGTGTTTGCTCCGGATGTGCCCACTGGCGCTAGTGGTCCCACAGAGGCTTAACCCTCCCCAGATTCTCTAATAGGATGCGAATTTTCATTGAAGACTTTCATGAGTTTTAAGTTAATTCTTCTCATTTAATCACCGAATCCGAATGAAATGTAAATTTATGATTCACTGGATAAATATTTAAGAACTGGAATATTAATCATCGCATTCTCTTAACCACTTGAGTATTTACTACTTGGCATAGAAGCCATTTAAAGTTTTGCTAAACCTATTGATAGTTTCAATTTCTCCTTCCCAGACACTCCATTCCTCTTCACTTTTCTCCCCTTTTAGTTTTCTCCAGTTCCCTCCCATAGGAGTTTTCTCATAAGAAAATTTTAGAGAAATTGTTAATTTTTATCAAAAGATATTTAATTTTAGACTAGAGATCCTGTCTGTATCTTCAAAAGGAAGTGGAGAATTGAAACAATTATCTAGATAATTCAAGCAAATCCTCCCACAACAGATTTACCATAATTATTGGGAAATTTTAAGGAGAATGGAGTTATTTTGAGTTGAAGAACTTGGATAATTACTCCAATATTTCACTCAATGTGTTGATTGAGTCGTAATTGACCTACAATGCAGGTATACAGAGATAACTAAAAAACATATTTTTAATAGGGAAGATTGTTGAAATATTTATGGTGTTAGCTTCATATTTCTGTTGCTTGAAATGCTAGTACAATGGCTAGTAGTATTTGTGTAAAATGCTCACTATTTCTGACTTGCCAAATGCATAACATGCAACTTTTTCACCTTAAAAATGTATGACTTCCTTTCTAAAACATGCAGCCGTGTCTCCCTTTGTTACCTTTGTAGGGTTGAAGTAGAATCTAGTTTTCAGATGTAAAATATAATTTCCTTTTTGAACTCTTGGATTCAAAGTATAGTTAGTTTCCCTTTCTGAAAACTTCCAACATCCCTATTTATGTTTGAACTGAATGTGGCCCAACAGTTCGGTGGAGCAGTGCATGCAGAAAAAATACAACTATAGAGTTAGGGTCCATTTCTTGCGGACACTTTTGCCACAACAGCACCCTGTTTTTCTCCACGATTAGGAGCCAACCGGTGAGCCCTCTCCTAAGAGACCCAGGGGAAGACCCAAAGGCAGCAAAAACAAGAGTCCCTCCAAAGCAGCTCAAAAGGTGAGATTTCTTATGTCAATTCCTCCCAACTTTCTCAAGGACTTTCAGGAACCTCCCTGTAATTTTCCCATTCTAGATCCACACCCAAGGATTTGGCCCAACTGAGTAACCCAAGACTCATTTCCTACTTTTAGTATTATTAGTAAGATTTCTAAGCAGAGGCTTAGCCTAGAAAGCCCATGAAGGTGCTTCAATGTTGTTTTAAACACACAACCTCCAAATAATATGAAACTTAAAACAGGATGGGAGGGTGAGGAGGGGGAGTGAAGAATGACACAGTTAAGATTTGGGCCAGTTGTGAAATAGTTAAATACAAATAACTAGATTTTTCAATTTCCTTCGAAAATAATAAAGATTAATTTACTTGGTGCTTATTTACAAGACTACTGCAAAACCAAATCCCCCCATTAAAGTTAAGTACTTTGCCAAAACATGATAATTACAAGTAAATCCAATTGTGAGATACTGGAAAACATTTACGAATTTTACAGCTTTAAATGTGATGATAAAGTATACTGTTTGTTTACAATAAGCATGCAATATAATATAATCTCTCAAAAAGCCTTCCCATCAGGTGATACAGAAATGCTCTCAAAGAAGCAATGAGAAGTTTGTAAAACAATTATTTGACTCATTTATTGTATTTTTTGGAGCAGGATAAAACCTAGTCAAGTATAACTTCCAGTGTTTTTCTTTATAAATTTTAAATTGTAGTGTAAAATAACTTCATGTTGGTTGTATTTGAGCTAGCAGGAGGAAATGTCTCAGGGTCAATGCATGTATAGAGAAGTGAAGGTGACTATAAAATTCACTTTTTTTAGCTTTATGAATAAATCTGAAAAAAAATCTGTATTTTACCTGTAGGTTTGTATATTAGTTAAAAACAAAGGTTCAAATTCGGAAGTAAATTTTCATATATCTTTTGTGTAGATTTGAGTTCACTATCTTAACAAAGACTGTGCTCATCTTTTCAGAATTAATGTTTTATGTGTTTTTTTCTGTAATTATGTGCACTAATCATATTATATGTGATGGTTTTCAGTGTTGTAAACTGTCATAGCAACCAGTGATACATATGAAGTTATTTAGGGTGGAACTGAGTTCTTGTCTCTTTTAACAGCCTTGAACAGAGTTGAAGAAGCAGATTTCTAATATATTTAAATATAACTGCTTCTCAGAATGAAGATTTGTGATTCACATTTAATCAGTAAACTTTAAAGTACCTCTAAATTACCTTGCCATTTAAAAGTAACAGAATATCATTTTGTATTCCTGACATGACTACTTTCTGTTATATTTTACCTGATTTAGTAAATTAACTAAAAAGGGCTAATCTAACAAAGGTTTTTTTTGTTGTTGTTGTTTTTACATTGTATGAGATTTACCTAACTGAATTTAACTAGTGAGATGGTAAAGGAATATCTTAGTAGGTAGCTAACAAACATTTAAACTATGATGTAATTGTTCTGAAAAATACATCATTATAACATTTCCCAGGAAGAAAGTTGAAAATTTCATCATAACTAAGTTATTTAAAATTTAATACAAAAAAAGAGAAAAGGAATTATCTTTCACTGCATCACATTTTTTGAATGAGTAAAGAGGTGCTTCTATCACCTTCTTTCATTTTGAACACTTTACCACTGACTAACAAAAAATCTTTATTGACAAGGCAAGGTGAGACTTGTGCCTAATTTACCACCTAAAACAAAATAACAAAAAAGTTTATCTCTTTACAAGTAAGGTTTGATTTGTTTTTAATTACTTAAATGATAGGCATTTACAATGACCATACTGGGCTACTCATCTCTGATAGTTCTGCATGTGTATGCATACACATTACAACTAAAACAGAAGCAGGGTTTCTTTTTCCTAAGAAATCTGTCCTTGAAATCTTTCATTCTTCCATACCAAATTATGTTACACAATTCTGTTATAAAAGTACTCCTTTTAATTAAAGTGAATGAATATATTTGCTCATAACATGACTGTTAATATTTCTTCAGTTTTATAAATTACGCTTCACTTGGAGAAGATAATACTTTGCAAAACAATGAATGACATTGATGAATTGTTCATGGCATGTATAAACTTAAGGTATTTTCACTTTCAAATCGGTATGTATTGAGTTTGCTACCACCATATATAAACACAATTATAAAACGTATATTTGTTTATGAAACATATATTGTATTCTAACAAAACCTGTTTGTTAGGATTTTGAAAAGCAATCTTTTTTAGAAAAAGTTACATTGTTCATAACATGTAGGATAAACATACCCTGCTAGACTGACCAAGTGGACAATGAAAATCTTTTATAATTAATAAATTGGGTATTCTCCTAAAAACTCAGACTCATCAAAATGGAAACTATATCACAAAAACTGGTAAGTATATAAGAGAATAGAAATCTAAAATTAGATGAGATGCAGTATACACTGGAATCTTGATGTTCTGTGTTTAAACTTACTTGCTGCTTGGAGTTTCTTTACTTACAAAGTTTATGTTTTGGTCTCAGCAACTGTCCTTGGGGCATTTGACAACAGAACTGCTTGTTGGAAAATTAGCAATGTGAAACTTGACAATGCATGTGGAATGTTGCAAGGCTAAGTACTTGACTATTAAATTAGCAATCACTTTAATTTCAGGCCATACTCAGTATAAAATTGATTTATGTAATATATAAAAGAACCATTTATAAAAACACAATTTGTTGTGCTTGGAACTTCTAGAAGAGAAGATAATTATTCTCCAATCTGCTTATATTCCATTATGACAAATTCCCATAGATGATCATTATGTAGCAATTCTAGTCACTTCCAAGAACTCCAATCTGAGTGCTTAAAATTTGTCCCTGAACTGGTTTCACATTGTATCTTAATAAAAATTTAAAAACTCAGAAGTTAACATTTTCCTGAATAAATAATTTATTCGTGTGTGTGTGTGTGTGTGTGTGTGTGTCTTGACCCTTTTATTTATGTCTTAGTTCGAGATATACCTGTGACCAGTTGCCTCTTAATTTCCGTTTTGTTTTGTTTTCCTCTCATGTGTGCTGAATGAAAATATTTTGTGTTTTCCCATTTCCCATGTTGGGAGAGGAGAAAGATATCACTCCTTTATGTTTGGTTTGGGGTTTTGTACTGCCTTTTTAATCATGAGCGAATACTAGAGGGGTTGTTAATTCCCCAGTGTTTAAGGTTACAAGGCAAATTAAGTCTCAAGCCAGTTCTCATTCAGCTACTTTTGGAAAAAAAATTTTTTTGATTGAATTAAATGTTAATAGAAGAAAATTACATTAAAACAATCTCTTGTGTGAGTTACCCCTACTTCATAATGTCATAAATTTG
Organism: Lyroderma lyra; assembly: GCA_004026885.1. Classification (NCBI taxonomy): domain Eukaryota; kingdom Metazoa; phylum Chordata; class Mammalia; order Chiroptera; family Megadermatidae; genus Lyroderma; species Lyroderma lyra. The sequence continues at coordinate 169,252 of PVJL010001403.1, read as the reverse complement.
CTTGAACTTACTTTTGACTTTAGGTGTAATGACCAGACTTAGGGAGCAAAGTGCAGAAAGAAAAAATCTAGATAAAGGATGTATAATTCAGATAATATGTTCAGGGAAACATTTAATTTATATCTTCCACTTGCTTGTTTAAAGAAGGCTTGATATTAGTTGGATACTATAAAGGCAGATCTGTGCTCTTTCTAATCACATTCCTAGAAATGTTGATTTTTTTCATCAATGATTACTAGCACCAATCATAAATGTTTTAGGGTCAGAGAATTGTGGGTTTTATTCATCATTTCAGACAAATGTTAGAGCGCAAATACTGAGAGAGGACAAGATTTTTTTTTAGAATGTGCTAGGCTCAATTGAAGAGAAAATAACCAAAGATAACACTATAGGTAAGTCAGGGAATGATGGTAGTGGAAGTTGTCCTATAATTCGAGCCTGTGGTTTCAATGTTAACTAGTATGATTTAGTTGTCCTCTGTTTTAATGGGCAGGTAATTTCCACTGGGATCCAGAATCTATCTGAGTACACAAATGAATCCACATAGGTAGAGTTAAGTAAAGCCTAGCTATTGTACCATTATCTTGGTATTTTAGGCGGACTCACTTAAGCAATTGACTCATTATTTTTTCATTTCACTGCCAGGGAGTACCAATTCTTAATGCATGAGTAAATTCTGGCAGTGTGAGTCATCAAAGATTATGATTCAGGTACATCTGAATTACTTTATGAAGTAACTTTATTTCAAAGGACCCATGGTTCTCATTCTCTGGAAGCTAGCTGTCATTCCTCCCAACTTTTGCATCAGAAGCCCCTCAGTACTTTGACTGACCTGTAACCCTGGCTCATTTTTATCTCAAAGTCTCAACAGATCATTTTGCTAAGAAGTGAGAACATACCAGATTGATATTCTGTTGCATTTCAGTTCCTTGTTGAGAATAGGTGGATGCTGAAGGGCATCTTAGATCAATTAAGACATTCAAACCTGTCTGGGTTTGGTAGTTGACTTTCTGCAGTCTCCAGAGCTCACCTTGGAACCACAGAGCTTGACACAAGGGTGGAACAATGGATTTCACTATTTTCGACTCCAAAGTTTTTAGCTATGAATCTTTGTTCTGCCAACCAGGAGGAAAAGGTGAATGGAGAACTTTTTACAAGGGCTGACCGGAAAAAATCCAGCCATTGTTAATATAACAAGAAAATGATTTATGGCTAGATACTTTCTGGACAGCCCTTGTATATTTTAAGCTATTGCTTTATTCTGTATTGCTTTAACACACTGAACAGTTTTAAATGACACCTCCTAATTGATTTAGCAGTAGTAGTGCAGCCATTCTCTTTTCTCCATGATAGTAGGGAACAATTGCTCAGAAAGTAACTCCCATGAACTCTTGTAGCATTGCTATTGATTTTTCTGATTACAAAAGAGATAGAAGGATGGTTTAAAAGAGGAGAATCTTAAACTTTGAAAATAGCTTTTCCTGTCATTTTGGCCTTGGCTTTAATTTAGTGTTTGCACAGGTGAAGACAGTGTGTGTAAATAATGGCATGGGAGTTGACAATGAGGGTTTTCTTGCATAAAATTAGCACAAACTTCAATGGATGATAGAATTTACTTACATTTCCTGCTGGAAAACAGGATGATGGCAGACTTATAACATCCCTTTAAGACTAAGAAGACTTACGCTTAAAATTTGGAAACCCATAGAACTGGATTATCAAAAAGGTAGAATGAGAGTTAGTCCTTAGTCTGATTGATTAGTCCAGTTAACTTTGATGCCCGTGCACATTGATTTACATTGTTTATATTTTTTAAAGGATAACTGAAAGAAATAAAATGTGACTTTCTAAACTTTGGATAGTTGGCTCCATATGCTCTTAGGTCTACTGGTCTTAGTCTTAAAAACCTCTATCTATCTATCTATCTGTCTATCTATCCATCATCTACCTATCTATCTATCTACACATAAATAGAGATACATGAAAACAAAACAAGGTACTACTATGCCCAGATATTTTTCTAGCTTTGGTTTTTTAGTTTTTTTGGTTGTGTTTTTTTTGGGGGGGGGTATAGATGCACTGATTGATCAGGAGTGAAGGAGTTCTGGCTTTCATGCATTATCACAGTACATATAAAATATGAGAGCATTTAGAATAGCAAAAAATTATTAGCTACCTAGAAATCAGAACTGGATAATTCTCTTGATTCCCAATTTCAACTCTTGTCCATGTCTTTATAGAGGAAACTTGGAAATGTCTTATTTTTAGCTACTCATTTGTTTCTCACCCTAGAAGGTTTTGATTTTTAAAATTTGCCCATGGCTGTTTTATTTTATATGGGGATATCATCCAGAAGAACAGATCCTTTATTGCCTCGAAACCAGATTGGGTCTTAGTTCAACTAGTTATGATGTAGGCAGATTACTTAATCTCCTATTTGTGAAATGGTGAGTACTAACTGCTCTACTTAAGATGTTGCTCAGAAAGTCATGGTGGAAACTCAAAGAATTTGGGAGATACATTTTTTTTTTTAAGGGTAAAACGAGGGAGAGAAGAAATTACATTTGAGTGCTTACTAAATGCCATTGCTTTTATCAGGCATTTTACATATGTATCAGCTCCTTTAATCCTCTGACATGGGTGTTTTGGTATTCATTTCACAAATGAAACACTGATTCCCAAGACGAAAACTGTGACATGTCTAATGTTCACCTCTAGCAAATGGTGACACCTGGGCTTGAATTCAAATCTCATTCCAAAGCTTAGGATCTTCCCACTACTATGTGTGCTGTTAAATATTTTGTAAAAGATTTGCTGTTAAATGTTTTGTAAAATATTTGCTACAAGGAAGATAGTTATCTCCAGTAACCTGAAATGCAGGTTGGAAGTTAAGTTTTGGGAAACCTTTGGAGGGAAGCTCCTATAAGCTTATAAAGGGACTGGAACTTTTTGTCTGCTGTAGCTATTCCCACAGACGGGGCCTTTGGAGATCGTAACATATCCAGAAGTTTTCTTATTAAGTGCAGGGGCTAAATGAAATGCTTTCTGAAGTCCTACCCGGAAATCCAACCAAGCTGTAGTATTCTGATAGCAAGAGGGAAGCAAGACACACATGTGTTATAAATAGTATTACTGCTTTCTTTCCTTCCTTCATTCAGTAAAGATGTAGTAAGCATATCTTGTACACCAGGCACTAATGCTAAGCACTTCCAAGTTCAGGAGTTAGTTATATTTACTAGATGAATCTCCTTTCTTAATTTTATAGTGGAGAGTACATTTTAAGATCCTGGAGTATCAGAACTTCATATAGAAAGAAATAGTTACATTTCCCATTTTAAACTCCTCTCAGTTCTCATGAACGTGCTTCTAAGGATATGATAAAATTAAAGATACAGTTCTGAATCTAAGCTTTAATAAAAGGCAAAAATATGAATGAAGATAAGCAAGGAAGAAATTACACTTTTCACAAGATATGGTAGCTGAAAATATTAGTATAACAGTGCTGGTCGTAGTCTGAAATTGCAGTTCTTGGACATGTAGAATTCCCTCCCTTTCCTACCCGCCCCCCCCCGCTCAGATAAGCAGGAAATAGAATGAGTTTTTCATCTCAATTATACATGAGTTGGTAGTATAGAACTAAGTTCCACTCTGGCAAAAGAAAACCAAAAATACATATGTTATCATATTAAAACAAGCCCCCCCAAATATTTTGTCTTCTGGTGAAAAATAATATGCAAAAGAGTATTAAAGCTTATATTTTCCAATATGTAATAACCCTGGATCTATGCTGGTTTACAAACTAAAGTCCTAACTTGTTTTGCAGCTTTTGTGAAGTTTGATTAGAATGATAAAATAATGTGTGTTTTAAAGGACAATGAAAACCTCCCAGATCGCTGCCACCCAGCACACGGCTAATGTGTTTCTTCTAGATGTGGTCTCAGAGGAGGGTTTCGGTTTACATGTGACACTGGTCTGAAGACCAAGGAGCAAGTTTGCTTTTAACAAGTCCAAGTGATAATCATGATATTTTGCCCTTTAGCTAATGGTGCAAATTTTGTTTTTGAATAGGCTTTTTGTAAATGAGATGCTCATTTTAAAGCCCTCTTATTTGCAGGGCTTTCTCTGTCTTTGAGAGATTTGCTTTCTCTGACTTTTAAATGCAGTGAAACCCTTTTAGAAAACAACTCTCTCTTCAACAGATTTTAGATACACCCGGATCACATCATGGCCCCTGAAACATAACAACCGTGCAGAGAAAGTCTAGCGTAGCACTGTTAGCCTTTAAGGTGAATAGCCTCCTTCTCTCAACCCCACCTATCATTCTCATCCCATTAGAAAGGATTTCTATCTTCCACGTTTGTGTAATTTACTACTGGGTAAACTGTACAATCTTCAGTTGCTCCCAAGGACTAACTCAGACACTGCTTCTGTACAAGGGAATTTTGTACTTGTGTACCTCACTAGGTGCTAGCCAAAGGGTTTCTTAAAAGCTTCATTCTAAAGGTGACAGGTAAGTGTAATGGGATATTTGCATTGACTGAACCTTCTTTGACATGGGACTAACCTGAAGAAGAGCTTGCCTTTAAGAGTTCCTTCTTGTTAGGAATGAAAGAACATTCATTGGGCACCTTATTTATGGCAGGCAATTCACTCCTCACAGGAGGTGGTTTTATCTCCTTTTTACATATGAAATCAAATTAGGGTTTTCAGGGACCTGCCCAAATCATAAAGCTGAAATGTCAAGAGCAGGAATTTGAATATAAGCTTCCCAAAATAGAGTCTGTGTTCCTCTTAAGACATCTCCCTCTCTCCCTGAGACAACACTCAGAACGAGGGTGTGATTCACTGGGCACTCCTGGCTTTCAGTTAATTTAATTCATGCCCTTGTGACTAAAGGTAAGACAGTGCCACTAACCTCTGACAATAAATGATTCTTTTGTGGAGCCATCGAAAAGTAGTAAACAATGATGCAGACTGCCTAATCTGATATTTAGGTTCCCTTCTGTTAAAATTAGCTGAATCAGTGACAGTTTTGGTTAACTAAAATATTGCCTTATAATAGCAAATGCATGCATAGTAAGGAAAAGCAGCACTGTTAGGAGGTTACAGCCCAACAAAACTGGGTTCAAATCCCAGGTATGCCATTCACCAGCATTGTGTATGATCTTGAGTTACTTGCCTCACCTAAGACTTGGTTGCTCATCTGCAAAATGAAAGAAATAGTAACACTTACCTTGTAAGACTGTTGTAAGGATTAAAATCACACTGTTAATGACTTAGTCCAGTGCCTGGGATGCTCAATAAGTGTGAACTAACGATTATATAGATTTTTAGGTTAATTCATGGGACCTGCTGGATAGTAATGCCAGGCCAGGGAGATTTTATTTGGTGAGAAATCTTGTGACTTGTTTTGTCGGTTTGTTTCTATCTATCTATCTGTCTATCTGTCTGTCTATCTATCTATCTATCTATCTACCTACCTACCTACCTACCTCTCATCATCTGTCTCCATTTATTTTTACCAGGTGGATTGAAAAGAGAGCCTCATTTGGCATTGTAGATGTTATAACAGTTAATTTTACTATCATTGTATCAGCTACCTACTGGCTGCTATCCCTGATAACAAAAGCAAAATGCAAAACAAATTATCCTGGCTCAGGTTGCCTATGAGTATATTTTGGTGTTTATATAGCCTTGAGATGATTTTCATACGCAGAAGAATATATACTTAAGTTTTCTTTATCCTGAAAAGTATAAACATGTTTTTATAGAAGGTGTATTTGTGGTGTATGTGTGGTGAGTGTCTGTGTGTGTGTTGGTGTATTTGGAGATTAGAGTAGGGAAATTACTTTATAGATAATGTTAAATTTTAATTCAAAAAGGAAAAAACAAATATGATCCCAGAAACATCTTTATGCAGTAAAGCAGTGAAACACTCTCAAGGTAGTTAGAGATAGATTCAGGTCTGTATTGAGTGTGGAATAATTGTTAATCTTGTACATTTTTTATTTATTATTTTTATTTTTTAGCATCCATAATTTTCATTTCAGGGACAAATATTGGTGATTTTTCCAGCTTTTTTTCCTCTGCTTTAGGTGAACTGATTTACAGGTGATTGGTTTGGACAAGGAATAGAAAATTAACTATGTGGAAATATGCAAATGTTTATTTCTTTGAATTAGAATCCTATGTCTTCTTATTTACATTTAGACTTGCTTTTGACCAGCAAGGTAATAGTGCTTTGTAAATTGTAAAGAATGTATCAATATTAATTCTTGTGACTTTAGTAGTGATGTGAAAAGAAAATCATTGTTTAAGAAACATTAATTTTCTAAAATACTACCTTATGTAATTATGGATGTGTGGGAATATCCATAATGTTTTATTATGGATAGAAATAAGAGAAAATAACTCCAGGGGAGTCTTAGGGTGAAGGTTGTATAGATATCTCTTTACATTATGCAACGAAAAACAAGAAGAATCTACTCAAAAATGGAGAAGATAAATCTTAAAGGAGAAAGATTACTAAAACAATCTCAGTACCGCCTCTGCGAACCAGAACATGCTTACTTGACATGTGTCCCTTGGTGCAGTGCTTATAAATGATATCAGGTGGGAATCCATATGACTTCCTTTTTCATTTTGCAGAAAGCAGAAGCCACTGGAGAAAAACGGCCAAGAGGCCGACCTAGGAAATGGGTGAGTAGTAAGATATAATCTCTGTTCTGTTTTTCTAATGAAAACGTTATGGAAATGAAGATTATTTTTATTTTATCAATCACATGAATTTCTAACTTCTGGTTTGATGAATCTCTGAAAGGGTTAAGGCGAGTGAAAGATTATCACCTGTCTTGATCGTTAGGCCCCAGGAATTTACTCAGAACACTTCTTTCCTGGGAGTGACTCCTTTTTCTCTCTTATCAACTTGAAAAGACTCTCCACTCTTCCTTCAAGTGGAGTAACAATGAGATGACTTGTTCAGTGGGTTGCATAACTAAGGTTAAAGGGTATTATGAAACCTTGGAAGTCGATTACAAATGGTGATAGAGTTCAGATGAAATGTGTTTCATATACCTTTTTAATGTTTTCTTTCTTTTTCCTTTCCTTTTCTCTTTCTTTTTTTGTTTGTTTGTTTCCTCCATGTTTTTTGCTCTGGACACATCTCATTTTCTAGGTGGTTTGTGTTTTCTTTTTCACATCGGCTTTAAGAAACTAGCTTTTAATTTCCAGTTTTTCTTGCTTCCCTTAGTTGTGTTTCTTACGTGCTGACATTAGTGACAGTGGCTTTCATGTAAGTGTGCTTGATCCTATAGGCACACAATTTCTGGCCTCTATTTGAAGCCAAAAATTGAGTGATCACTGAAGAGCTTCACTGATTTTACCACTTAAACCTTGTTTCCTTTGCTGCTGTAATGCCATGTTCTTCTCATCTGTCTTTCCGACTGACAGAAGAGTCTTAAAAGTGAGTAAAACCATTTCTCAAGAAAGAGGAAGGCATCCTCTATACCCAGTATCTTCTATAATGGGATCTTTGGCTTTCTTTTTTTCTCTATTCTCCGGTTTATTCTTCTTGCTTTATCTTTTTAAAATGTTTCTTTGCTGCTATGCTGGATTATATTTTCCTGGTAGTTTCCCATTCCTTTCTCCTCTAACATTCTGTGTCACTTTCTATTTATATTTGGGTATTAACCTTTCATTTAATTCATTTTGTGGTTTTTTTTTCCCTCTGTTCAGTATTTGTTGAGATTAGATTTCTTAGCACAAGGAAATGGGAATGATCTTTAGATTAAATATATCTCAGTGTTACAGTGAGAGCATTTTGTTTAACCTTCTGGTCAATAAATAAATTCTCTCCAAACCTACCCTCCAGGTGATAATTATCTAGAATAGGCTTGATTACATTGAATATTAGGGGACTCACTACCTTTTAAGGCTGCCTCTTTTTTCCTGGCAAGTTCTGAACATTAGAAAATTAGAACATTAGAAAATTCTAGCTGATTCCCTCTAGCTTCTACTCACTGTCCCCAGGCCTCCCTTCTGGGAATATGCAGAGTAATTGTTTTCATTTTTACTCAAGAGAGCCCGTCAAATATTTGAAGACAATTAGCACATACCCTTTGTTCTCTTTTCTGGTTAGAAGAGATCCAATCCTTTAAAGTTCTTTCCCCATACAGGGACATTCTGAGTATGCTTATTTTTTAGTCTTTTGAAATATGTCACCCAAAACTAAGTATTACATTCTAAGTATGAGCTCCACAGCCAGGGGGTTTAACACCTCTCTTGCTGTTCTTATGGTTCCAGTTACCTATTACTGCTTAATCAACTACCCCAACACTTAATATGTGAAAAGAAACCCTTTTATTTTGCTCAGGTATTCTTTGGGTCAAAGTGTGGACAGAGCACAGCAGAAAGCCTTGTCTTCTGCTTTAGAGTGTCTGGGGCCTCGGCTGTGAGGACTCACGCACCAAGGGTGACTCTGATGCTTGGAGTCTAGCGTCTAGAGGCATCTTCGCTCACAGGTCTGGTGCTTTTGTAGGATCGGCTTCAAGTCTGGGTGCATCTGGGAGTGACTGGAACACCTCCCCACAGGGCCTTTCCAGCTTGCGGGTCTCAGGGTAGCTGTCAGACTTCTGACATGCCCTCAGGGCTACTGGAGAGAGCATTTTGGCAAATGAAGAGGAAGCTGCAAGGCCTTTTCTGACATAGTCTTAAAAGTTTAAAAAAAAGGGCTAATGCATTATACTCTCTTGACTAAGTTGGCATTGGCATACGTATCAAATACATGTTTGCCATTTTCTAAGCATCAAAACTTTGAAAGAATATCCTATCCCCTTGAACTAATCAACAAGAGAGACCTATGTAAACTTTCTAATAGGCAACATAATACAAAATAAGTAAGTTCTTTGAAGTCATGAGATTAATTTTGGTAACATGGAGCAAATTGTAAGCAAATACAATGAAAGTTAACCAGTACGACCGCTTCCATCAAGCATGCCCACCCTCAGCTTTAACGAGTACTTGACATATAACATTGTGTCACTTATTTCTCTTAACATACTGTCCATGAGATCCATCCATGCAAATGACAGGAGTTCCTTCTTTCTCGTGGCTGAGTAATATTCCATTATACACACACACACACACACACACACACACACACACATCACTTCCACTTTATGCATTTGTCCATAGATGGAAACTTCAGTGTTTTCCCTATCTTACCTCTTACTTAGTCTTTCTACCTTTCATCTCTTCTGTCTTTGGGCTATCCTATAATGTTTCCCCGTTAACCTCTGTAGGTAGGTTAGAATCATGTCACTGCTCTTCTCAGGAATGTATCTATGGTTCCACAGCTCGCCACTGAATTAATTACAACCTGCCTCAACACTTTGAGATTTCTACAGGTTATACTTGCCTATTTTTATGATTTTTATTTCCCACCCCTCATCCTCACACAGCTGATGTTTCAGCCAAGTTGAAATAAAATATGAATTAATTAAAGGATTAATATGTTCTCATTTTCTTTTCCCCCCCCTCAATGGATTCTTGCTCATTTTTGGGAGATCTGGATTCTAGGCAACTCATGTTCATGCTGGATAAGAAGCCTATGTGAGGGGTCCACCACAGAAACCCTTGCCTTTCTGAGAATAATTGGGCCATCCTCATTGACTCTCTTTTTAATTTTTACTGGCTGTCAGAATGGAACATATTATGTAGTGAATTGTTACAAGACCCTGATTTGTTCCCCAAAGAAGAGTTGTTCTACTTAGAAGAGGAAATAAAGGAAATTGTATATTATTGCTAGACAGCGTGTTTCCTCTTTGCTTATACAATTCTGTTGGGTAGCGTATGCAGCCAGTCACAGCAAGGCATCCAGTTCAATAGCATTCTTTACTGGAATGCTTGTGCTAAAGAAATAAATTATTGCATTTTCCATAGGAAATGAGTTTGTACTTTATAGTAAGTTCAGTTCTTTCCAACAGTACCATTCACTGATTTCTTTGTATTAGAGATTTATTTTTCAACTGACTGGATTTATTAGGTACATGGCCTAACAGCCAAATGGATCCCCTTTTATTCTTCTGGGTTCTTTTGTTTTGCTTCAAAGTTCTTTTGCTTTTAGCATTTTTTTTTGGGGGGGGGGTGGTTCCCTGGCTGGGAATTGAACCTGGTTTGCGGCGTTGAGAGTGCCAAAGCCTAGCCACTACACCACCAGGGAACCCCCTCTTTTGCTTTTAAAAAGATGTCGTGTGAATCTTGTAGTGTCATCTAACAGTTCTGGTAAAACATATCTACAGTGGGACCCTCTCATCTGATGTGATTGGAATCTGTAATTGGCAGGTTATTAAAGTTTGATTAACTAAAAGTATGAAGACGTTGGGGAGAAAGTTGTGCTGGTACTGCTTCTGCAGGATATGGGGGTTGGCTGATCAGATGAGGACATTAACTAGATTTTGGTTAAGAGCACTCCTACTGTTTATTCCCCTTTGTATTCCCCCCCCCCTTTGAATTAGTTTTGAGATCTGTTATTTTGATGAATAAGTCTGTATATGTCACTTTGTTTTTGTTTTTGTTCGTTTGTTTTGTTTTTATGGAGGAAGTGAAAGGTAAAGGAAGGGGAGAGTAATGGGATCTAATATTTTTCCCGGTCTTGTAGTTGGGAGCTCAGGATCTGAATTCGGATAGCTTGGGTTCAATATCTGGCTCATCACTTGACTGACAGTGAAATCTTGAGCAAATTACATGACCTTGTAAAGATCCAATTTCCTCATCTTTAAAAAGATCATAAGAGTAATACATTTCTTATACAGTTGTTGTGAGAATTAAATAAAGTAATGCCTGCAAAAGGCTTAATAAAAGGCATGGCACATAGTAAGTGCTCAATAAATGTCAGAAATTTGATCAACTTTATTGTACACTGACAGCCTAAACCCTAATTACTTATAGCTACCAGAAGTTACACATGGAGTGAGGTGACAGTCAATGCATCAAACGAACCAAATACCTTTGGAGGTATCATGTTTTCAATACATCTATGCTGAATATCATCAAGTTTAAGAATTACTTATAAATAATAGTAAAGTACATTGTAAATCTATCTGTAGTTAAGGGGAATATTTTAAATTGCCATTTATAAACCTTCTAATTGTAGAGGTTTGGTGTCGTATGTTGTTTATCAATTTGATAAGTAATATTTCTGCTCTCTGCCTCGGGATGTGTCTGAGAGCTATTCTGGTTTTTTTAGAACTGTGTAGAATTCTGTTAATCAGTCCTTCTGCTATTTAACATTAGGGATTTAGTATTTGCATTTCTTAATTTTTGCCTAAGAAAGGAGCTCATCACATAACTGATTTAGTGGTGGAAAATATTTAGAAGTTTTAGAGAGTAGAGCTGAGGTTGAAGAATACAATGAAATAATAAAGATGTTACCTCACGTATGAAATGATCCATTCAGATGTTGCTTCTGAAGCATTTGGTGCTTCAGGAGGAAAAGAAGCAAGGACAGAATAACAAAGAATAAATCAATGGGAAAAAGATGTTTTTAGGTGTTTTATTTTAAGAATATCTTTATGTGAAAGGAAATTAACAACAAAAGGGAAATACTGTGTAATATGAATTAATGGTTAAAAAAAAATCATTCTGGAGATACTGAGACTGACCTAGAAATTGACCCAAGGACCAGATGCTGAAGCTTAACTTCAGTTGGTCACTAGAAACTTACTAACAAACCCCAGCTGTTCTCTCGAGTTGCTGATTCTCTTTATTTGGTAGTGGGGTGTGTGCAGTAGTATGTCAATTTAAAAATATGCATTCCATTCTATCTCTTTCAGGGCACAGTTGTCTTTCTTTCATTAAAGAGCTTGTGATACACAGGAAAGTGATGTAATTTCATTTGTTAGTCAAGCATATGAGGATTCTAGATAGGCAACAAGGGCTTTTTGTTTTTCCAAGTTTGTAGAAATCTAGAAACTTAAGTGATGATTTGAAGATCAAGCAGAGGAACTAAATCAGAATAAAACCTATTACAAGGAGACTGATTGAAAGTCTCTGGATTTCTTTTGAAGATCCCAACCATTAATGTATTGAAGAACCTGGAAATCTAATGTTGAAGTTAAAACCTTAGGTCTTCATTTCCAGAACTTTTCCTGCCAGATGTTTGTTGCTTTAAAAAAATCAAAACTTGTAGTCATTTGTAATTTCACATTTGCTTTGTTTAAACTGAAATATAACTTTGATATTTAGAAAGGAATATTTAATAATGTATATTGCAGATAATTGTAACTTTTTATTGGAGTCAGAAGGAAAAAAATGACTTTGATTTAACATCAAAAACTGCCCACTAATGGAAGATGTGAAAGCAAAACCATTTTCTCTTAGAAACTTGTAGTAATAACTTGCTTTTAAAAATGGGAGATGGTTTCTCTGAAGCATATATGTTGATACATGCTCAGTAAATGAAATACCAATTTTCTGATGCATATAATGTGTTCAAAATTGGTAAACAGTATTTTCTGACATTATCTCCTTTTTTGCTATACTTTGTGATAAAATGGAATACTTTGTAGAGCAGAACTCTGTGGGGGAAAGTGACCAGTTTATTTTGTTTTTTTATAACATACTGCAAAATTCACTAAAATGATTATTTAAAATTTCAAGATTAAATGTAAAAATAATACTAATAAGTCATACTCAGAGGCAAGAATTGGGTTTGATTATTAATATTTTGACTCAAGATTAATCTTTTTTGTTTAAATATTGAGGTGCTATTCTTCATTATTCTGTTAAATAATAAGAGATTGATAACCTTTCCTACTTGGTCATCTACTTCACTTTGGCATGTTGAATTTCTACCAGATCCTGACCATTCAGCATTATAAAGACATTGATTTTGGGGTCTGCAGCTGAAGTGACCCTGCCATAGTATCTCAATAGCCATGTGGTCGTATTAAGCTGTAATCAAGGAAGAACCTGTCTTTTCCCACTTGTGGTTGAGTGGCAAATTATAGACAGGCAATGGTTCAGATAAATGCCCTGTCTCTCTACAAAATATAGTTGGCTAGAATCCTGGCCAAGAAAATTATCTCAATTTCACCCAAATTACATGATATGGTATTATGGAATTCAATGACCATTTTATATGATAGTAAATGTATTTAAAACTTTATCCACACTACCATACACATATTTACCTATGCTTACCCATATCTGAATATTTATGGGTAGTAGTAAATATTTCTAAAATTTTTGATACCCTCATGTCATATATAAATAAAATTAATATGTCATATATACTTTTAACTAGGCAAGATAGGTAAAACCAGTATTCCATATTTAAGAGAATATTTCTGTTCTTAAGAGTGGAGTCTGCTTATATTTTAAGACTTTTTATCAAAAAATTTTTCTAACTTCATCAATATTTGACATACATATTTAACCATTTTTGACAAAATTTCAGTCCCATGAGATTTAATCATGCCTACCATCTCTTCTCTGGGCTGAAATAAGGACCTCTGTGTTTTGATGAGCTGAGTATCTTTGGGCAGGCTGTTTAATTTACCCATGCTTTTTCTCGTGTTTAAGTGTCTGACAGGAATATTCTATCAGTAACTAATGGCTCTCATGCATTTAGGGTTGTAAAACACAAAAACCTTTATTGCTACCACCAGCTCTATTATCCAGGGATTGATCATTGAGTTTGTAGGTGATCCAGGCTTGTGTCTCCTTCTTTGCTTTGTTTTCCCTGATTTCCACTCCACCACCACCCCACCTTCTCCTGCCCTTTGGCCATTAGCTATTCCACCACATGGTGGGGCAGAGCCAGGAATAGGGGATCAGCTCTGGTAAAAAAAAAAAAAAAAACTTGGTGGGAAAGAAGCTGGAGTAGTGGCAGACATAAAATTTTCAGGTTATCTGTCAATTTGATACATCCAGGTTCCCCCCAAATTCTGTCCTTGTAATTCAGTGCAGCAATGACACTGAAATTTGTTTTTCATTTATTATTTATTCATTCTTGTAATAAGTACTTTTAGAAGTAAGATAAAATGTCTTTTTCTGGATGCTATAGGAAGCAAAATCTCTTTTTAATATCTTCTCAGTATGTATGAATGGCAGGATAGGTAGGGTTTAGCATTCTTTGCCCTCTACTCAAATCCAGGAGAATTACACAAAGTTCACTGTTACATTAGATTCAGGTTGTGGAATGATCATTCTTTAAATTCAGATAAAAGAAGATTGCCTTATGCTGAAAGAGTCCTTCCTATTTGAGTGTTAAAAGATCATGTAACTAACGCTAGCTGTATGACCAAGGGAAGCCCATGTTATCACTGTGTGCTATGGTTTCATTACATTAATCCAGAAAATGCACTTTGAATGTGTCTTTGAACAAAAGCTCAACATGTAACATGGACAACACAGATATAAAATAAACTGCTTGCACACTTTCTTGTTCACTTGTTTGTTTGCTTATCTCTTGCCTGGCTGGACCATTTAGGGCTCTAATTGTGAGACCTTTTGATATTGTCCTTTTTCCATTTATCCTAATTTTTTGCTAAAGTCTTCTGACAGTATTACGGATCAAGCCCTGTCTTGGGTCCTGGGGATATAGAGGCCAATGAGATAGGTGGGGCTGCCTTTGGGGTGCTTATAGTCTGGGGATCCAGAAAGGGAAATCTGATGCCAGTCCTCTGGATTACTACTCTGCTTTGGATGTGGTGAGGCTAAATTAAATTCTCGTTTTCAAGTATTTTTGAACTCTTTAGAATCATACAGTCCTTTATAGAAGTGATGATGTTGCTTTCCAAATTCTCGTAACACTCTCTATCATTATTTGAATTTAACTATATATCATTTATGAATTTGTTGTACCAGTGGGCCTGATGTTACACTCCCATATTACCCAAAGCAAATATCCAGGCAGCTATCAAATGTATATGTATTTGATTTATTGAAATAGTGAGTCAAACCTTGTCTGGTTAAGATAAGCTTAAAGATATAGGTATTAAGGTGTCAGATACAGACTTGAAGAAAAGAAGAGAGGGAATCAGATAGATCAGGATAATTCTGTTGAGCCACCACCTCAACATACGTTGATCTTATTTTTTCTCTTTGTTCACGCTGAATATAATTTATGTTTACCAAATAACTTTAAAATCACTACATGTTAAAGCAACTAATAATATACATCAATATTTCTGAGTAGTGCTGTCCTTTGTGTTGAAAGTGAGCTCTTCCAGGGTAAAAAGCATATCATATTTATCTTTTCGCCCTCAGCACCTATAGAACATAGAAAGGAATTCAGCAAAGTGATTAAGAGCTCAGACTGCCAGGGTTTAGTTAAGCTTAGCTAGGCAAGTTGCTCATTGTCCCAGCCCCAGAGTCCCTGTGTGTAAAACAAAGGGTAATAATAGTTCTCATTTTATAGGATTATTTTGTAAGAACTAAATGACAAGTCATCAAAAAACTTTGTTCACATGCAGCAAGCACTCAATAGATCATAGTTGTTGATGTTAGTATAGTTCCAGGCTCATAATAGAATTTAATAAATGTTTGGCGAATAGAATGACAGTGTTTCTGTAATGTGTATAATGCATGGTCTTTGCATTTTTGTTTCCTAGTGGTGAATGTGGATGTGAGTTGCATTGTTTGGCTTTTTATTTTTTTAATCTGATTATTTATATTTTCAAAGAAGCTACACAAGGGTTGAAAGTACAGCCTGTAGGCATCAAAGCAGTGTTTGTAATAATTTTGAATTCCAGCTTGTGTCTTCCCACTTAAGAGTAAGCTGTGAGCCACTATCACCCAGGCCCAATACCAACTTCGAATGCCTTGCCCTATGTTAATGTTTCCATTCCCTCACTCCTGGAAATAGCATTCTGCTTTCCAAAATAGACTCTAGTGCTATACCTTAAAAGAATTTTTGTCACAGCTTTGGATCATCAGAAAAACAGAAGAGAGTTTTGAAGCACAAAATAATTTTCTAAGGTAGTTTCTAATTTTTTTCTACAAAAATCTCATTTTAATTGCCTGTCTTCCATTTATTTCGTTTACTGCTAATTTCAGTACTAACATGAAAATAAAGAAAAAAGGAAAATCAGTTAGTAACTATTGTTTCTTTGACTTCTTTCAAGGGCATTTGGAAGCCCTTAAAGTGACACAAAAAGCAATGAGGTATACAAATAGGGATTCATTAAGGGAAAAATCTAATACCCTAGGTTTGCGTCATTACAGAATAAGGATTTCACAGTCAGAATAACATAGGTAGCAAGTCACATAACTAAGAAGTTTAAACATTAACATTACCAGTAAAGGAAGTGCATTTCTGCCAAGTTTCCAGACAATCCAAATATTTTCAGCCTTGAGGGAGCACCCTATTACAGGAAGCACCAAAGCCCAGGGAGGTGAGAGAATTACCCTCTGTGGGGGACCAGGGAATCACAAGATTGTAGCTGACAATGTTCTATAAAGTAATGTTTGTTTTGCAGTCTTTTATCATTTCCTGTTCAAAATGATTCTGATGTCAGAGAAGACATGTATCACCCAATCTGTGTCAAAAAGCTGATCCTCAAGTATAATTTTCTTGTAATAAAGTCTCAGTCCTTACATTTTACTTCCTACTGTTATTCTCTGAGATGGCCCAAATTTCATGTTTTTTTTAAAATTCCCCAGTGGAAATTGGTGAAGGATTTGCAAGTCTGGATCCACTCTCAATTGATACATCTGGGATAGAGCTGGATATATGTGAACGTGATCATTTCTGTGGCCCCCTGTTCTCTCGAGAGACTGACATTCAACAAGTAGTACTATTCATGACATTGGTGTGCATTTTTTGAGTTTAGTGGAAAAAATGAAAAGGCAGTGTGTGGTAATGCTGTCCATCCTATCACATTTTCATTTCCCTGTGCTCTTACTAGATTTTAAATTTCTCTTTTGGGATGAAACAAAGTTCAATGTCTACATCCTTCATTCCCCTTATCTTTGGACCATGTATTTCCTGTATGCATAGGAAAATGACCTCATTCCCATCTCTAATTCTCCTCCCTATAATTCCTTTCAGAGCAATGGCATAGAGTTTAATGATGTTTGGTTTGGATTGGCCATTTAGAGTGCTCATTTCCAGGCTATCAAACCAAAGCAATGGTGGGCCATGTGTTTTTATTAGTAATATTCTTCTTCTAGTGATAGTGTTCATTTTTTGTGGACATTAACATTTATCAATAAATCAGCCAGGCTTATTATTTTGTGCACTGGCTTGCCTCCTGTTTAGATAATTAATGAAATACACAAAATCATTTAAAATCCATTATTTTACAAATAATAAAATAATGACTTTTTCTAATACATAGTCTTAAACTACTTTGCTATTAAATCACTAATCTCAGTGGAGATCAATTGGGACCCTTTTCAATATTTAGCACCTGTAGAAACAAAACTACTTTATTGTCATGCATTGTTGAAACCTCTTAGGGGTTCCTTAGTGTTCATAGGAAGCTAATGCCATGTTCATTTGTGCCGACATACAAAAATTGTATAGTGTGAGACGGATTGTCCATACAGGGTCACAATATGAAGAATTCCCTTGTGACTGAAAATTTTTTTTTGCTAAAACAGAAGTTTTCTAGCTAGAATCATTATAATGTGGTATATATTCAGCAATACTATTTACTATTCTTTTAAATAAATATGTTACAGTAAAAATGTTGATGCCCTCCACAGTAGAGAAGCTGACATTTTATGTCCAGAGGCAAACACAACTTTTTAAAATTTGTGTCAGTATTTATGTATCTTATTTTATGGTTTTACTTAGGAATTTTTTGAGTCTAAGAAAATGTTTAGATTGATTTACTTACATTCTTGATAGTGTCTTTGGTAGAAAATTCTCCTTATGTAAAAATCTTCTTATATATCGTAGAGACATCTCCTGTACATCTAGAAAGGAGATTTCATGAGTATCCTTGATAATGATGTGCAAGTTTAATCACCCTACTTAGGACAGGAGTGTCTTAATACATTCAACCTAAGTTTCTCCTTATACGGTTTTTAGTCCATTTCCTCTTGTCTTGTTCTTAATAATGATAGAGAACATCTGGTATGTCCCTCTTCAAAATAAATCTTTCTCCTTGGGGCATTGTAAAGCGTACACACTTTGGGTCTTAGCAGATCTGGGTTTGAGTCTCGGGCCTTACCACTTTCTAGCCTTTGGCCATATTACCTCTCTGAGTCTAAATTTCTTCCTTTGTAGAATGAGGCTGGTAATTCTTCCCTTGCAGTTTTAGCTTTAAGTGTCCAGTTCCTAGTTAGTCTCAAAATATTGTACGTTGTACAATTATTGTTTAAATCTGTGAGAATTTATCGTCAACCTTTTCTTTTCCAAAGATGACATTCCCAGGTGTGTCCTGTTTTTCTAATCCACTAATCATGGTTCTAAATGAGACTTCAGATGGTGTGATAGCTAAAACACCACGTTTGCAATTAAAAGCCTATCTGCCTTGTTTTCTGGCTTTAATGGACAAGTCACTAATGTTCTTGAGCCTGTTTGCTTAGATGTAAGGTGGGGATAGTAATTGTCATATCTTCTGTGCCTTCTTCTCTGGGTTGTAGTGAGGATACTATAAGAAAATAATTTATAAGTCCAAAAGCACCATACAATCACAAGGTGATAACAGTAAATAAAATAGCAATAGAGTGAATAAAATTGGTCGTGTTATTTATATAGCTTTTAAAACTTAGTTCACCACCTTCATCTTTACCCTTGCCATACATAACAGTTATGAAACATTTTCTCCTTTAAAAAAATATTTTCTGTTTTCATCTACTCTTATGACTGGAAGGTTAAAACTGACAACTTGCAGATATATGGCAGACACAAAACAGCTCCAACATTAAAGGTATTGAATCTGTGTGCAGACTGAGTGAATAGCACAGTTGGGAGAGATTAAGAGAGGGCCAGGTGGTCTAACTGGGAATGAAGAAGTAAAGGGACTTATGAGGGGTAGATGAGCAGAGAGATCTCTCCAGTGATGGACATGAGTGGGGAGGATTGTAAACCTGTGTTTCCTAAGGTAGTCGCTACCAAATTCCAAACAGAAGAATGTCGTGGTTAAGACATACCTGAATGAGAAGGGCACTTTGGGACCTTGGAGATTGTTTAGAGTGGAAATGACCTTGGAGGTTACAGTGATCCCAGGCAGTAGAGGACAATGGCCATGGCTGCAGGAAGATGCACTAAGCGGGCAGTTGGGGCCGCAGACTGATGTGTAAAGTGAGAACGTGGTACTTACTGGAAGAGACCAGTGGGAAAGTTGAGCATCCCCTCTGTGAGAGCTAAACCATGAGCACTGTCTAAAGGTGCTAAAATTGGAGGGAAAAGACAATAGAGTGAATGTAGTAATGTTTAAGGGAATGTTTACTTGTACTGTTGGTTTTAGTTTTTAAACCTATTGAATATGCAGTTAGAGTTTGTAGAAGCAAGCAGCTTTCCCCCATATTTGTATTGTATTAATTTTTTGTTGCTGTTGCCTCAGTTCAGTTTGGTTTCCTATTTAATTGTGGGGCTGAAAGTACTTAAGTTTGAGTAGTAGAGAGGGGAATTTGGTGAAACATCCCTGTTGATCACACTATATGTTTCTATATTTTAGTAAAAGTAGCCACAGTGTTCCGAGTGTCCATTTCGGTACTGTAGATGCCGCTTTCCAAAGGCCTGGCCACCATGGTGGTCTGTGATCTTAGCCATTGAATCATGTGATGGTTACTGGCCTCCCAAGTTAGTGATTCGGAGTGGGCGGAGTGGTAGTGTGATGTCATGTCTGGGGCACGAGCCTGCGCCCTTACCACACATGCGTCCCACCCTTCCTGGTCCAGGCAGCTCAATATACAGTGCTTGGCCCACAGTGAGTGCTCAATAAATTTAGTTGCTTTTCCTGTCTCTCCCTGGATTTCACATAGAAATATCCAAATATGAAATACCATCATACCATTAAGTTCCCCAGTTAAAACCTAGAGTGAAAGCTGAGGCCGATGTGTAGGAAAGCAGTTCTAGACTCTTTAGTCAGTCAAAGAAAGATGATAGCACGGCGTTTACAGCTAGGCTTACCCATGCTCAGGAATCATACTATTTCTTTATGGGATTAATGAGTTTTAACTTCATGCAACAAGATAAGCTATGTCTGATATTGTGACATTTGAACGTATTCAGTATAAAAAGTAGCTGATGGGGTACATATTTGTATTTTGAGATACTTTGTGTTCTACCAAGGTTGTTTGGATTTTATTGACCTCTCCCCTCCCTGCCCGCCCCCCCCGCCCCATGAAGGTCAGAAGGAAGGCTCTCCACGTTGTCTCCAAATTCTTAGGAAAAATGTCAAACTAGAAGGGAAACTTTTGCTGGTCTTTCACATTTATATTTTTTTATATAAAAAAAAGTTTTTTTCTTGCCCTTTCTCTGGCAGAGAGAAGAATTAGACTCCCTTTATTTTTCCCTTTCTCCTTTACTTCAAATTCCAGCATATATGCCCTTATCTTTCTTTTTAATTCTGATAATTGCAGATCTACATAAAGTTGTAAAACATTATACCAAAAAATCTCTTCTACAACTTTTTCCAGTTTCCCCTCAATTATAGCATTTTGTAAAGCTATAGTACAGTCTCTCAAAGAGGATATTACATGAATACAACCCTCATCCCCTTCATATTCAGATTTCTTGTTTTATGGGTATTAACCATTTCAATTTTATTACCTGTGTAGATGTATGTATCCACCACCAAAGGTATTCTCTTTTAAGACTGTAAGTTGCTTAAGACTTTTTGGCGCATCCCGTGCTGATAGACACTAAGATGTGTCTTCTAAATACACAAGAAATTTTCATGGCTGTAGGAAGGTAGAGAGTGGAAATCTGGCCCACGGTTCCTGTCTGTGGCTGTGCAGTAACTCTTTTCATAGTCCCTCATTAGAAAGGGCTGGCTGGCCCAGGCAAAATCATAGGTGGGCTTGGCACACAGCTAACTCCTCGCCTGGAGTAACTTATGCTTTTGTGCTCTGTTAAGAGTTCTGCCAATTTCAGAGGCCAGGAAGTAGAGAGTTGGCCTAGGAGTGTAACACACCTGCTTTTCCTGAGGCCACATACAACACGCTGATTTGAGTACCTGTTTGTCCTCTTGGGATATATTGAAACATGTCTCCAGAGTCCTGAAGTTGTGGATAAATACTTTTTCACCCCTAGAAATTTGTTTCACATAGATTTTAAATGTCCACAAGGACAGATATTTACAGGGAGAAATGTCCTGTTAATTGTATTTTGGCTATCTGGCTCAGTCTCTACAATGAATTGTAGTAGAATCCTGTTAGGTTGAGAGCTTTAGGAATATCCACACTAGCATTAGTTTCCCCAATTAAAAAAAAAATTGCAGCTACCACACACACACACACACACACACACACACACAGTGTTGCGTTACAAACACTTGGCAGACAGCCAAGCTGCCTCGCCAGCCAAGTAGCTCAATCTGGTACTAGAGTCTGAGAGAGACTGGATTTGCAAATAGCTCAAACAGTGAATGTTAAAATTTAAGAATGGCAAAAGTCTGTTGCACACCACTGATCACTCCTGGGATCTGAGTGTTTAATTAAATGACCAAATTTATGATGATGATGTTTGGGCATAATAATCAGTGAGCAAAAACCTGTAAATTTGATCACTATGGGATCCTTTTAGAGAATAACTTTAGTGTATTTGTTGCCAATGTGCTGTTGGATTCTAAATCTCAACTGTGCCATGGTATATAAAGCATTTCTTTCCCTTTGTGGTCTAATACTTTTCCTATGAGCACTTTAAAAATTCATGATTTACAAGTGACATTTTTTATTTTTGGTAGTAACAATTATTTAAACAAAAGCTTACTTTTGAATCAACTGGAGACATCTTGAAAATCTTGGAAGTTTAGAAAAAATATGTATTAAAGGAAAAATTATAAGAGATTATCAGGACAGGCTGCTACAACTTGCGCAGCAAACTTCTTTGGGTTATACTTGAACGTGGTCAAACTGGTGCTATGGCCATGGAAGTGGCAAATGGAAGCCTCTAGTTCTGCTTCCTGTGTTCTGCTCTCTGTCACGGAGGCCCTGTCTAAACAATGCCAGAAGAGCAATTTTCATAACTATGAAAATGTTAATCTGTTTGGTACTTGATCTGCCCAATGATAACCCTAGACTTAGTTTAGAGATTATGGAATGAATTCACTCATAATGTGCAGGTGACAAAATGAAAGCTAAGAGTAATTACTTGACTAGCTCAAGGTCACACAACCTCGTTAGCTAGGATAATATCCAGGTTTCCTGAATTCTAGTCCATAGACTAGAATTTCACTATAGGGAGCAGCTTCCTGTCACTCACCAATCTTTACTTCGTTTTCCATTTGCAGTGCCGACAGTTCTTCTGACTAACCTCTTCTTCAGGTCCTGTATTAGTTTCCTAGGGCTGGTGTAACAGAGTAACAAACTTGGGTGCCTTAACACAACAGAAATTTATTCTCTAGTAGTTCTGGAAACCAAAAGTCTGAAATCAAGGGGTAGGAAGGGGGCTGTGCTTTCTCTGAAGGCTCTAGTGGATAATCTGTTTCCTGCATTTTCCTTGGCTTCCGGTATTGCTGGTAATCCTCGATGCTTCTTGGCTTTTAGGTACATTACTTCCAATCTCTCCGTCATCGTATGGTATTCTTCTCATGTGTCTCTGTGTGTCTTCTCTTAAAAGGACACCAGTTGTATTTGGTTAGGGCCTACCCTAAGGACTTCGTCTCAACTTGATTTTTATATCCGCAAAGACCCTATTTCCAAATAAGTTCACATTCATAAATACGCAGGGGATCGGGACTTCAACTACGTTTTGGAGAACACAGTTCAACCCATAACAGGTCTCGTTAGCTTCAAAACCATTTTTGGAACCAGGCAGGTATTTGAAACACACAATGAGAACCTGCAACGAGTTCCATTAAATGTAAAGCATCATATCCAACATTTGTAGTTTGTTACAATAACACATTGAAAAGATTTATAGACTGTTTTGGGTGTGATTTTTGGATTAATTCCCTGCTTTGAAACCATTTGTTGGGCCCCGTTTATTTAAAGGAGGGAATGAATAGACCTAAAAACACCTCATTTTCATTTTCATTTTAGCCTGGAAGCCAGTAAAAGTTTTTTTAGAGAATTGAAAACTGTCAAGGAAAACCAGCACTTTATTTTCTTTTTGTCATTTTGATCCTCAGTTATTAGATACTTGTTTGCATGTGCTAAGCCTCTAGCTAAGATATAAAAAAAACACAACAACCCTAGCTTAAAAAGATTTTTTGTAGCAATAAAATCTAGAACAAAATATTTGTTATATAAAATTTAATGGTGTGTGTACAATTTTTAAGTACAAATTAAAAAGGAAGAGATCCTACTCTTACTCGGCATGCTCAACTGTATGCATTCCCCTAGTTGAGTACAATAATTTGTGTTCATAAACAATCTTCCTGTCCTCATTGTCTTTAATATTATTTAATCAATCTGAGAGGAAATTGTCCATATAACCTTAATTTGTACCTTTTCACAAATATTTTTTAAACCAAGTAATAGAATGGATGCCATGTCTTTTATTAACTTTCATATATGTGATTCCAAATCTCCCTTTAAATTAATGTCTTTTAGCTTCAAATACACTTCTTCCCATAAGGCTAGTCCCCATTTCCTATAACCTTGCAGACCTAGGAGAACAATATTTTCC
This sequence comes from Lyroderma lyra, assembly GCA_004026885.1. NCBI lineage: Eukaryota > Metazoa > Chordata > Mammalia > Chiroptera > Megadermatidae > Lyroderma > Lyroderma lyra. The sequence goes on along the minus strand of PVJL010001403.1, from coordinate 145,500 downwards.
CTCTGTCGTTTTGATAATTACGTCCTCTGTGCTCAGTGGTGGCCTATTAACTAACATGAATACCATGGGTTTGCATAATAGCCTCAAATTTCCATATATTGGAACTGTGAGAATTTTCTGTAATGGTGCTTTAGCAATAATGATGGAGGTACAGGCATTTCCTGAGGATTAATGACCAGCTGGGAGGAACCAGTGGCCCTTGGCTCTGCCTCCCAGCCAGCCATTAATTCCAAGGAAATGTCTTTTGCTGAGGTCATTATTGCTATTACAAGCTTAAAATGGAAAAATATAATAGGTGTATGAGTTATTTTTATGGGCTGATGCAGTTTCCAATGGTATGGACTAATTTGAGAAAGTGGATGTGTATACACACAATAGTAAGTCAGATTGTTTGACATCCCTCAGTATTCCATATGTGTTCTGACTGGCTTTACAGTTCCTACTTTTCACACCTAAAAATAAAAAAGGAAGAAAATTTGATTCAGCAATTTCTGCATGGGTGCAAGGTTTAAAAGTGTCACATTCAGTGACATACTTTGAAACACCAGTTTTGGTTATCAGCTTCAGATAATATTCAGGTTTCATGTATGGTCTGAAGAGAAAAAAGTATAGCTTACATTTTTGTGAAAACTCTTTTTATGTTAGACTAAAATGCTGCAAGATTTTTTTTTAAAAAAAAAACTCTAATAATTTTGCTGTGCTTCTTTGATTTTTCTGTCATTTGTATAACAGGCAGCCTTAGATTTATACCTTTACATATTGAATCCACGAACAAACAATGCACAACTTCGTCAACATTCTAGGATTTTTTTGTGTGTATTGAGTATTGCAACAATAGGGACCCCTTTAACATCACACACACACACACACACACACACACACACACACACACTAAGGTATAGTGCCAAAATGTTGCCCATTATGCTCCTTTCTGATTCTTTTAAAAAGTTAACCCTTGCTTATTTCTGCTTAAGATGTTAATCAACTGACCAGTTGTATTATTTGTCATCTAAATTATTAACAAAACTAACCTAGTAAAGTTCTCAAGTCATAAAAGGGAAAAGCTTGAGAATTCTAGAATATTGCCATCCTTGACCTTGTGAACAAATATGGATAGGCATCATTCAGGCATGATGCTCATGGACCATTTTTATCTATATAATGGTCCAGTTAGTGACTCCACATTTATCAGGCTTCGGATATAAAGCCAGGCTCGGTGGAGGGTTTGAAAAATTATGGGACACAAATCTGCACCAAATGACATAGGAGTCAAGCTGAGAAGTCTTGTTCTGTTGCCTTCAGGCCTCACTTCCAGCCTCCAAGTTGTTGACATTTTCTTGAGCCTGCTTTGGCAGACGTCTCCCAGCCCATTTCTCCTTTCCCTCTGTTCTGCTTCCACAAAAACCTTAGATGCTGCTTTACCTCTCAGACTTACCCCTTGACTTTCTTTCACTTTTGTCAAAGGTGCTGGGGATTCTCCCAGCTCTTCAGGAGTGGCACTACCTGATAGAATTTTCTGTGAGATGGGAATGTTCTGTGTTTGTGCCATCCAATATGTAGCTACTTGAACACTTGAAATGTGACGAGTGCATTTGAGGAACTGAATATTTGGTTTTATTTTGTTTTAATTAATTTGAATTTAAATAGTGACATGTGGCTGGTGGCTACTCTATTGAACAGTGCAATCACCTTTGCATGCGTATGTCTCTGCCTTCCCTTCTCTGTCCTTTTTACCTTCATATTACTTTGTATCGATTCCATTCTACCTGGCACTTGCCCTGGAGGAGACTTTCATGCCCATCAACTCAAATTTTCCCATATTCTGCCTTTGGTCCTTTGCCTACTTCAGCATGGCAAAAATCAAATAGCTGGTATATGCAAGCCGCTGTGCTTGATCCTGGAGAAAGTTCAGAGATAAAGAAAACATATTCCTTGTCCTTAAAGAGTTTACAGAATACAAAGAACCAGAGTTATTTTTGTGCAGTGAACAGACAATGCATGGTTCCACCATAGCCCTGAGAAGCCAGATGTGAATTGTCCTGAGTTTATGCCTTTGAGATGGGAGATATTATGAACAAATATGTGATTTTCACTTCTAAAGGGGTTAACTTTCAAACTCTTTCTAAAGGAGGTACTTTATATAGTATAAAATCATTATCTTTTAAAAACGTCACACTAGTGTCCCATAGTTAAGACGATCATACTCGTATGTCACAGTTTTTGCAGCAGTCCCAATTTATGCTCATCGTTCCAGTAATGGCCAGTAGTGTCGCCTTCCGCTCTCCAAAGTGTCCTGTTTGGGGAGGGATAGAGTCTGTGATGACTCTCCCTATGGTCTGCCCAAATTCTCCACACTCATGCCCGGTGCCTTACTTCATCTTGTTGCACTGGTGCTCTTGGGCCACTCTCAGATTATTCTTTCAGGCCTTTTCTCCATCAGGCCATTCCTCTGTTCAGATACTGCCAGTGGCTCCTCATTAGTGACTGAATAAATTGTGAACTCTTCAGGTCACAGAAATATAATTATTTAGTGCTCTTTTTATCATTTTTATATGTATACATGTAAAACACATATAGATACATGTAGCTGCGTAAGTATACTTCCTAGTCCATAACCAGGCCAGACCCTTTCTTACCTTCACTTTTACCTCACATTTCTTGTCCCCCTTTCAGCCGCTTTCATCTCCAAAGTCCAGTTTGGCCACCACTCTTGTGAAGTGGCTCCTGACTCGCTTAGTCAGCAGTAGGGCTGGCTCACCTCTGGAACATGAGACCACACACGATTAAGGCCTCACTGATAGCTTTACCCATTTTCTCTTGCGCCGATAATTGTCTGTTCCCTTTGTTAACCAGTTTTGTAAACGTCTTCAGAAGAGTTACCACGTGTTCTGCATTTTCTTCAGAACCCAGGAGAGTGGTGTACAGTAGTTGCTTCACACATATTCGTTAAATGAAGAAAATAAAAGTGTATGGCTGTGCTACTTAGATCATTCCCACAAGATAATGTCTTCGAACTGTGTGATTGGAAGCATTTTTGCAAAAAGTATTTCCACAGTACTGTGGCGTTAATTAATGTACCCTGAGGAGTTACTGCTATTGCTAATCTCTTGGATCCAGTATGTGGAGACATAAATATAAGTGATATTAGCACTACTACTGCATTCAACGAGATTACAAAATAGAAAGTAGACTTAGAAGCAGATGGTGGAAAAGTACCTTCAAAGATAACAAAATGTAAAAAATGTTGTGAGGATTTAGGGACACATTCTAAGGTGAGGCTGCTAGTGTGGTGTTCACAATATGGCGACCTTCTCTTCTGCACATTTGGAGAGAGTTGTGTCTATTAGGGGGAATTTTCTTCCAAACAAATCTAAAATACAATGTGCCTATGATTGATTTTTTTAAAAAGATCATTTGAAAAAGAGACATTTGCTATTGGGATGGACAAAACAGAGTTCACACACAAGGCCAAACTTGTATGTGAGTGTATTTCTTATTTTTGAGTCATCGTGTTATGTATGTGGATCACTATGGGACACTGAGTTTAGAAAATAAATTGATTTTCTTTTTCTGTAATAAGCACGGCATTGGTAGTTTCATCCTTTTTAGGTTATGTCAGCTGCTTGAATTGGTAAAAAGCCTAGGTACCCTATATATTTAATTTAAGCATCTTGTATGTCCACAGTAAACCAAATGATAAAATCTTTGAGTAAATTAAAAAAAAATTATTGTAGCCATTTTCTGAATAGGTTATACTTTAAAATTTAATACACCATTTATTTTTTGAAAAAAAAAAATCCCTTTATGCATGGGTATGGTCCTGATTCCACAGTGTGACTTTAGATTTGAAAGGGTAATAAGAAAAGAATAAGGATTGGATATGTTTCCTTTTGATCAGAATCTTATAACAAACTTATCAAAACACACGCATTTGAGCATACACATACGCACAACCTCAAAAAACAGAAAGTGGCTCTTTTTCTGTTCAGTTCTCTCGCTGCTTTCCACAATCAGTATCACCACAGCTACCAACAGGCTTAAATATTTTAAGTACTTTCACATTTTTATGTTACACAGGAGGCATTGAGGGAATATTAAATAGGTCTGAAAGTATATTTAAAATACTGTTTTAGTACAATTAATCTGTTTGGTTGTACAAAATGGAAGCCAATTATTAGAAATCCCTACTGCAGACATTTAAAAAGAAGCATGGGTCACTTGGAAGATGGCCACACCCCCCAACTAAGGAAAAAACCAGCAAGGAGAAGAATGGGTTGAGTTCCAGAATGTGACTGGAGATGAACCACTCACTCTTACTGACGTATGTGTGACATTTAAGAGAAGGAACTGAGCTGCAGATGAAGATGAGGGAGCCATTGGTGGTCGTAGTTGCAGCCATGGCTGGGAATTGAAGACCTCAAGAAAATGTGGGGAAAAGAATGATGCAGAAAGTGAAGAAGCAAGGGAATTAGGGGACCATTACACACGAAGGAGATAAAATAGGTTGTCAGTTGTCAGTGATGGTACATGAACCAGCGGTCATCACTGCATCCTCCCCCAGCTGTCTTGCCCTATATAGAACCTATGTGTGGTTCCTCAGCTCCTCCTCCCCCATGCTCAGCTCATAATAATCGACATGGTTGTTACTTTTCCATGTACTCACTAGACTAAGCTCATCATTGAGGCGTGCCACAGACAATAATGATCCCTAAATTGTGGCTATGCTGTCAGCACTCACAAGAGAGCAGGGAAATGAAATCAAGGAGAGTCCTTTTGGGGCCAGATTGTTAACTCATACCCAGTGACATCCTGTCTTCCGTCTGGAAAAGTTAAGGCTTTGTTGTGCAATTGCTTTACAGAGTGGAACATTTCTGTTGGTTTGCTGGAACTGTTTAGCAAAATAGGACAGTGCAAGGCCCAGCAATTGATTGCACCTACCTTTCTGAGGTACAAAGTGAACATCTATAATGAAGAGTGAAATGTCTCCGGTGTGCTTAAACTGACAGCCTTGACTTCAAGGATCATTAGATTTCAAAGACTAAGAGAAAAATCAAGGTGATACTCATTACGTGGATCAGATGATGAGAAACTGAGTTGTAACTTGGAATGAATCCACAGGAAAAGATCTGAAAGTTATTCACAGGAATGGGACCGTCAGAGTGAGGAACTCCAGGCTCTGTCCCCAACTCAGCCTTTCTGACCTGCTAGAGGACTTGGTCTGAAAGCTACAATGTTGCCACCTCCTCACCAAGGAGACAGTATGAAGTGTTCAGACCTTTCCAAGGGTGTGGTGTCTGCAGGTGATCTGGCGGGGCACAGGATTTGCACTCACGCCCAATTTTGGCTAAGCAGTTTTAGTAATCCAACCAAAATGCTCCATTCTGTAAAGCTAATTGCAGAACAAAACTTTAACTTCTCCAGATGGAAAATAGAATAGGCAAATCCACTGAAGGAAAGAAATATTTTGTTTCCCAAGCTGTGACTCTGCCATCTTACGATAGTTCTGAATATTATGTATGCGCAGTAAACATTTATGACCATAGTCAGGTCCAAGTAGCATGTGGGACTTCGTGCTGGTAGTTACTGATGAGTACCACAAATGGGAATCCTTTATATCTGATGTAGCCATAGTAACTAAGCAGGCCCATTGCCATCGTGCTTATGAGCTGCCAACCTGCGGGCCTTGCTTAGGCACTGTGGACTCCAGGATGCCTAATTCATACAACACCCCAGAGAGGTGGGGAAGTACTTTTCAGAAAAGCAAACTTAAGCAAGGGATTTTAAGAGATTTCAAGGATTCCCACAAAGCAGCCAAGATGATAATTTTTTACTTACCTGTTAATTTAACTGAGTAGTGTCATAAAGATAAAGTTACAGAGCCAAAACCAGAATTATGAGTATTAGGAAAATACCAGCACTTTATGGCATCTCTTTGAAACCTTCCATTATGTTACTGACTCCATGGTTGGCTGCTTCATAGGCAGTACACATTCACCTTGCATCTAGCAGAGATCGCTTGATTTTCTATTAATATTCATGAATTTTTAAGTACAGGGAAATGTTTACCATACTAGAAAAAAATGGTTTAAATGAATGACATTAACATTAATATTGTAATGTTAACGTATCTTCTTTCTTTCCTAGGACACACTACAATGATCCTATAGTGTTTACATTTAGCACACACAGTAGTTTGCATGTGCAATGGCCATTTGAACACCAGCATAAAATTGTAATTGGCCTATAGTTGTTAGCTTACTTACCTGCCGTTGGACATACTGCAATCTATATTATTAGTTTCAAGTCTTTTGCACATTAGTGTATTTTTGTTTAATTTCATGAGAGTGAACTTATCATGTTACAGATTTAACAGGAAGAAATGAAAGCACTTTATAATAATTAAATGTATATGCACTGTATATGTTATTGCTGTTTTTAAAAATACTTATTATATTATATTTAAACCTTTAGTCTTCAGACTTTCTAAAGTTTTCAAATTTAAATGGAATGCTCCAGAGTGACATTTTTTCATTTCTTCATCCTGAAGATGGGAAGACATTAAATAAGCAGTCAAATCCACTTAAAATGCTAAATTTGTAAGCCAGTTTTCATCGTCAACTTCTGGCACAAATTTTGTTGATATCATAAATAACTTGATTTCATGTCGCAAATCATAAAATCTTTTCAACATTTTGCCTTGACTTAGCCATCTTACCTCTGAAAAGTAAATGATGTCGCCATAAGTGATTATCCATGCTTTTAAGGAATTCCTGGAATTGGCAATAATTCAATCCCTTGTCCCTTATGAAATTCATTGACTTGATGACAATTTACATGAAGTTATCCATTTTTAAAGCTTTTACACATAAATTTTCTTGATGTACTTATGCAATGATATTTTATCAAATGTGAGATTCAGGCAACAATTACGTTGTCTTCTATTAATTTTACAAGTCCCTCTCTTTTATCTACCATTTCTGGGAATCCATCAGTAACTACACCAGCTATGTTCACCATCGACAAAGAAAATCACTTTAACGAATTTTTTGCTGCTTCATATAAATCTCTTGATTTAGTTGTGTCTTTCAATGGTACAAGAAGCCACTTCTTCAGTGACATTGTATTCGTCATCAATACCTCTAATAAAAATGCCAAATCGTGCCGTAGCTGTAGATCAGTGCTTTCATCCATCACCAAAGCATACATTTAAAATGAGCAGCTTTACTGTCCAAACCTCTTCCAATAGATTTTTCTGTTTTTTCAGTTCACCTGGCTATAGTCTGGTGAGACAAACTGATTTTAGAAACATCCCCTTTTTTATCAGAGCAAGTTATACTTTCCACGCCTTCCATACATTGCTTAATAAACTCAGTCATTAAATGATTTTGATATTTTTGCTATTAAATCTGCTACTAAATAACTAGCTTTTACAATAGGACTCTATTAAGTTGTAACTCTTTAAAAAAATTTTTGTTGAGATGACAGACTTTTTTCCAGTTCCACTATTTTATCCTTACAACACATTCCTTGATATGCCCCAAATTTGGCTGCATCATTTTGCATATAATGTCTTTTCACATTGTAGTCTTTGAAAACTGGCACAAATTCCCTGCAAATTAAGCAGAGTGCCTTACTATTTGCCTTGACAAAAAGGTAGTCATCTGTCCATTTTTCATTGAGAATCTTCTTTAATCCATAATTTTTCTTTTTTGGGGGGTTCTGTTTTCTTTTGAAGACATTGTGGAAGCCATGCTGGAATTAAAAAAAATAGTAATACATAAACAACTATATATACTTTTATTATGAAAATTAATAGGATAATAGAAAGCAAGGTTTAGTAATCAAGAATACTTACATGTCTTCTAATATGAAATGCCCATCATTGACAAAGGTAGGTTGACATAGTATTGATAATCGCTGTGTTTAATTGCCAAGTCGCCACAAGCACGTGGAACGTCTGATGGTGACAATTCCACTGTCTGCACTTGGAAGACAACACACTGGAAGTGGCACAGCACTGCAAACTGAAGCCACGCATGTGTACAAATAGTGAGAGCATGTGGCACACAGCAGTGCTATGCCTAGTACGGAATACACACTTGAATTCTTTGTCACAATTCATTTTATGCAACATTGCAATAGAGTCTTCTCCCTCTTTATTTGTTAATTTTAATGGTTTTTTTGTTTCTTCTGGCCAAACTGTTTACAATTACAATGCGAATTATGGGTAATACTCCAATATTTGTGGACGTAACATGCTTTGGTTATTTCATTCTGCTCCATTATCATCTAAAAAGTTTGTGCTCCAGAACCGCACAAATTACCAAAAAAATCACAGAAGATTTCAAAATGTTTTAAGAAAGTTTACGAATTTGTGTTGGGTCTCATTCAAAACCATCCTGGGCTGCATGTGGCCCTTGGCCCGTGGGTTGGACAAGCTTGGTCTAGTTACTCAGAAGTAAAGATCATCGTTTCCAACCGTGATGAGAGTCATGAATGAAAGAGAACCAGGTTAATGTGGTGTAGAGTATTGGAGGGAGGGAGGGTGCTTTAGATCGGACAGTGTGGATGGGCCTTGTGGAGGGAGTGCTGTGTGAAGTTTGAACCCCAAACGACAAGGAGTCAGCCTTACAGCTGGTACCTCTGTAGGTGGCATTAACAGCAGATGGGAGGAGGAGGGTTTCCTAACCCTTATCCCCTGGGTTAGGAAATATGACTGGGCAGAACAAACACGGATATGTTGCAAGTATGAGAAGCAGGTACAAAGCAAGAGAGTTCATTGCGTCTGTTCTCGTGATACCTGTGTGACTGTTTGTAAGCTTCAAAGTGAAATAAAAGTATTACCCCTACCATTTTCAGCCACCTTTCATGCTTCAGCATAGATTGAAGAAAGCCATCAAAGTTGCCATTAATGAAAATAGTCTTTCTTCTTTTTAGCAGTGCTAATTTAGAAAAAAATAGTTACTGGCACTTAAGTGAGATGTAGGCAACATGTATCAACACTGCTTGGTGTTGTGCACTCTTTACCCATCTGAGTCAAAAAGTTCTTTCTGCTGCTGTTTTCCCTGTAGAAAGGTGAGAGACAGAGAGTGTGTGCATAGGCATGGGGAGGGAGAAATCAGTTCTGGTTTTCCGGTTTAGAAACACTGCAGACGAATATAGTAAAGGAGAAAACAGAATGTGTAAGGAAAGAGGTGGGAAGAGGTACGTGAGCCTTCTCAGTTATGGGTTAAATTACTAGCTTGTATAACCCCCAAATGCTGACACTATGAATTGAAGACCTGCCCTTGTTACCTGGTGCTCTTGAACACATCGTTGGTACGCACTATGTAGAAGCAGCCACTTGTCCTGTTTTTATGATGAATAGAAGTCTAGCCCACTGAAGCACTCAATTATTTTATAATTTTTGGCTCTGTTGAGAACATCTTTGCTTTGGATACAAAGGAGGCATGAAAATTTGGAGACTTTCTCAGGAAGGGGCACCACATGGAACTTACAATCTGTTATGGGGAGACCCAGGACCCAGAACACTTGGAATGGTGTCTGAGTGAGAGGAGTTGGAGCTGGCTGACTCATCCTCCCTTAGTGAGTGTTTATTTTATTTAAGCTACAGAACTAATTATGAAAGGACACAAAGGAAAGAGAAAACCCATACCCTATCCTTATGATACTGACACATCAGTTGGACTGAGCACACAGAAATCAACTGAAGAACACTTCTGCCCAGTTCCAACTGTAAAAGTGGAGGATGTGCATTTTGTGGGGAGCCTAGTGGAGGTGTGAGCTGTACGTAAGCTGCAGGAGAAGGATCTGGGGTGGATGTTTGGAAGCAATGAGGAAAATATACCTAACGCTTGTTACCTGAACAAGACTGGGCAGAACACTCATGGATATGTTGCAAGTATGAGAAGCAGGTACAAAGCAAGAGAGTTCATTGCGTCTGTTCTCGTGATACCTGTGTGACTGTTTGTCCAGGTCTCTCCTCCTCTGCCCTTTCTGAAGTCCTTCATTACTCCCTAGTAGTATTTACCGAGAGCTTTCATGGCTGGACTTGGGCTCTACGCTACTAAATTGAGGAAAGGTTTGCCTCCCACTTGGCCACTGACAGGCCTCAGCACAAAATGGAAACAGATGTCACAGGCACCTGTAGACCTGTTCCTTTTGTCTTCCAATGTCCACTCCCTTTTGAGCTCTTTCTCCTTCTGACAGTGCTCACAAAAGAATCTCTGCCTGAGAAGGAACAAATATCCAGTAACTTGGTGCTGCTGGCCTCACTGAAAGGGCAGAATCTGTTGAATGCCACTGGAAATGTAAGGATCTCTTGTGACACTAAAGTCTCAGGAGAAAAACTGGTGGTTAAATGGCTAAGTTCTTTGAGTCTAAAGCTTTTTTCACTTGCAGTGCAGATAAGTACTGGGTCTTGCAGTATCATATTTCTAACTTCTTTGTTCTGGCTTCATTTTTTTTTTTTTCAAAATGCCGTTTTCATTTGTTGTTAGAATTTAGAACATGTCAAAGAGGTTTGAGCAGTAGGTGGTTTTACAGAACACTTGGAGAATGAAAACTCAATATCATCCTGGAGGCAGTTCACTACCATCAGGGAGGAGTTAGGTTACTTTCAGTCTTGGCTGTATCTGAATGTGAAACAGGAAAGGGAGAACTGAGGCAATGACTCACCTCATTAGGGCCCAAAGCACTGTTTGCCTTGAATATGGAGAAAAATTGAAGTAACAGTTTCCCTGCTATGTTCTCTGTGGTTCTTGTCCAATTTAGTACATCTTAAATGATGGTTTAGGGACTTAAGTGACTTGTCAGAAAAACCCAGGTGGTATCAGTCTTGCTCGTTCTCACTTAACTTGTTTTATCTAAACCCTCATTAGAATCTATGGGAATGCTAGCATCAATTTTAGTAAGTTATCAAGTAGGTGATTACTGGTTTTTATTGGTAACTCTTAATAGAATAGTGAAATCATGGTGTTTTGAAATTGAAAAGAAAATTAAGAATTTGTGCCAAAACCCAAATTATAGACACACTGTCATGTGAAAAATATTAATGCTGTCCCAAACCACCAACACATCGTGTACAAGTAAGTCTAATAAATAACCATTGATTTCCTGTAACATATTTTAAGAAAGAGGCATTAGTGAGCTGCTGCACTTCCTCAGTCAAAGAGGCAGAAACCTTTGCAAAACATTCAGTTGATGAAATGGTTAGCTAGAATGAGTCTAGGAACTGCTTTCTAAGGATCCTATTCATTCAACTCAATACCAAGCAGACTGATTCATTTTTGTGTAGCATTCCCTGGGCCAATTTAGTTTGGATATACGTCATTTGAAGTAGGGTACCATGACCACCATCATCATGTACATACATAAATCAGAGCAAGACTGAAGAATGAGTATGGTGGATCACAGAGCAACTCAGAAAGATGACAGCAATGAGTAAGAAGTGAAACACAATAGCGGTATTTCAGGGGTTGTACCCAGCAGATGGTAATTATCATAGCTTTTAAATAAAGCTACATCTCATAGGTTCATGAGTCCTCCAGTTTAATCTGACATCATGGTCTACACGCCCCTCTAGCTATCTGCTGAGGTCATCAGGGAAAAGTTGAAGAGGGTACTGTCAATAGGTAACTCCTCAGGGATTATGTAGTAAACTACCCTCATTGCACCAGCTCATCTCCACAAATGGGCCAGAGATTGCTGCTCTATTTATGTATTTAAGAAAAAATGATCGAGAGATGTATAGTTTACATTTTATTTGGGTATATACTATTTTGAGCATTTCTCATTGTAGGCAACTATAAATGGAGCATCCATACATTAAAGCTTGCTTAGTACATATAATACTTACTAAATGCCTGCAGAATGCCAAACATTGTTCTAGAGACCTCAAAATAAACCTTCAGAGCACACTTGATTGACCTAATTGTAAATGAAAAAAACTAAGTCTCAGAAATTTAAGTAACTTGCACAGATATACAGTTAGTAATAAAACTGAGTCCAGAAGCCAGGCCTGTCACACTCCAAAACCCATAATCCTTCTGTACCATACAGCTAACCCAATTAGAAAGATGATGGAAATCTTAGTTTTTAAGCCCTTACCTCGTTTAGCTTTAGGATTGAAAACAATGGTTATGCCTTGCGAAAATGTAGTGTTCAATAGTCCAGACACATTTAATAGTCACTAAGTACTTAACAAATAAGTTTGTGTGTAAATACATAAAATGCATTTCTTAGCTTTAACAACTTACAGTCTCAGGGTAGATAAGCATTTACATAAAACTTCTGTTTTAAACTCCAATTTTGTGTTGGGAGTTATGCTAGGTGCATTGTAAACATTATCTTGCTTTATTATTTAGTCCTTATAAGAGCCTTATGTAGCAGATATTTTATAAATATTTTGCCAAAGTGGAAATCAAAGAAAGATTTATGAGCCCTTTATTTCAACTTGTAAAATAAGGAAGACTGTAAGAAACAGATGAACAACACTTCAGCTGAACCCTAAAGAATGAATAATTTAATAGGATAGCTGAAAGAGGAAGTTCCTGGAGTGAGCCCTCCATATTGTGTGAAAGGTAGGAACATATCAATGGAGGCAGGGAAGTCTAGAGTATGTTCACATGATCAGCTAGTTTGAGTTGAGTAGTACAAACCAGGACCATAGCATGGATAAGAGGTGGATGTAGAGAATGAGCCTAAATAGTAAGTGATAAATGGCCATGAGGGCTATACATAGCGTGCCTGAGGAGATTGGGCATCATGGGAAATGGAAAGCCATTAAAGATATCTGAGTAAGAGAATGACTGATGAGATCTGATTTGATTTATAAAAAATATAAGCTCAGTCAGAAACCAAATCACTAGCCATAGATAGTTCTCATGACAGATGTGTGAGGATTACAGTCATGCATGGCATAGCAATATTTTATCAACAACGGACCGTGTATATCAGTGGTCCCCAACCTTTTTGGCACCAGGGACTGGTTTTGTGGAAGACAATTTTTCCAAGGACCAGGCGAGGGTGGTGGTGGTTTCAGGATGATTCAAGTGCATTACATTTCTATTATTATTATTATTAACTTGTAATATATAGTGAAATAATTATGCAACTCACTTGCCACTGTAAAGCCTACCACCAGATGCAGCTTGTCTCTTGGCACTCACTGATAGGATTTTGATGTGAGTCTGCAAACAACTGATTTATTATGGTCTCTGTGCAGTCAAACCTCTCTCTGTTAATGTTAGTTTTGTACTTGCAGCAAATCCCCAGTGCTAACATCACCGCCTCAGCTCTACCTCAGATCATCAAGCATTAGATTCTCATAAGGAGCGCACAACTTTGATCCCTCTCATACACAGTTCACAATAGGGTTCGCACTCCTATGAGAATCTAATGCCGCTGCTGATCTGAGAGGAGACGGCACTCAGGCGGTAATGCAGGCGATGGAGAGTGGCTGTAAGAACAGAGCAGCTTCACTCATTTGTGGGCCGCTCACCTCCTGCTGTGCAGCCCAGTTCCTAACAGAACTACAAACTGGTGCCAAACCATGGCCCAGGGGTTGGGGACCCCTGGTATATATGACAGTGGTCCCGTAGATTATAATGAAGCTGAATTTCTTGTGAGAAATGGGAGGATATGTGGTTCAGAAGGAATTTATTTTCTCTGATGGTAGCAGTATTTGTGGAGCAATAGAGTCTCACTCACAGCACTTGCATTGTGAGTTCACAGTTTACATTCCAATCAGTCAGCTGCTGACTTATTTCAGTGCACAAGAGCCCATCCAATCCCTCTCCCTACCCCATACCGCATATTCAGAGAGCACTACAGCCCTCCCAGATCTAGCTTGATGGTCTTCAGAGTACATGGCTAAAAGTTTTTTGATGACCTAAGATCCTGTGCAAGGACACAGGTCCACAGGAGCTACCTTACAAATACTAAGTGCTACTTTAGTAAAAACTTTCTGTGGTAGTGCGGAGCCAGCCTGTTCCTGCACTTTGGAAGTATTTTCAGGTTGTAATGATGTAAAGCATAAATAAGTTGTATTTTTTCCTATCAATTCAATGCCAGAGAGAGCCCTTTGTACCATATATAGGGTCAATGGAACCAAAAAAAAATTTCCAAAGTCAAAATATTCCGTCTTTAGTTCTACATACACCCCTTCCATGTTAGATACCCTTTTTAAAAACAAATACAACAAAATTTCTTAATCTGACCACGGCTGCAACGTGCAATAGCCAAAACGACATTGCCATAGCAACCCCTGTGTTTCTTTATTTCTTCATTTTGATTTCTTATTCCTACTGATCTTCAAGCCACCCTCCAAGCAAGGGAAGGGCTCATGGGACGGTGTTTACAAAGTCTACTGTGGCGTACAGCAATGTCCCGGGCCTTTCCCAGTCACTCACCACTCCCTCACTGACTCACGCAGAGCAACATCCAGTCCTCTAGGCTCTACTCATGGTAAGTGCCCTATGCAGGTGTGCCAGTTTTTATCTCATAGGCTGTATTTTTACTGTACTTTTTCTATGATTATATACACAGATACTTAATCATTGTGTTACAGGTGCCTACAGTATTCAGTAGACTAACATCCTGTTCATGTTTATAGCCTAGGAGCAATAGGCTATGTACCATGCAGCCTAGGTGGGAATGGGCTGTACCATCTAGGCTTGTGTAAGTGCACTCTATTGTGTTCACACAACAATGAAATGCCCAAGATGCATTAGCAGAATATCTCCCTGCCATTAAGCAATGCATAACTGTATTTGCTACGATAATTTTCTTCTTTAAAATGTCAGTTTTAAATATAGGTATTTATAATACAGTTAACTGGTGTCTGATAAGATGGTTTTTATACTTTCCTAATGCCAGTACTTGATAACCATCGTGTGCTTTGATTAACTTGAAAGTGAAAAGGTTTACCTCCTTCTAGCAATCTGGTCTAAATATTAGCATCCCGAGAACTCTCCCTTTAGTTTAATGAACTTGCATCGAAATTGTTGTACCCACTAGTTCAATGCATGAATTTGTTGTCTCAAATAGATGTTGACTACTGGAAGATATGGACCCCATTTTTGCTTTCTTTACTATCTCCCACAGCAATGGAGAAACCAGTGTTACTCAATGAATGCTTGTTGAATGAGTGAAGAATGGATAGCTACTAGGTTAATTACAACTTTTACTCTCAGCATTAGGGTGAGTGATTAGCCCACTCACCCTAATTAGGGTCACAGTGAAAAGGACTTTGAGACTTCTAAAGAACCTTATTTCTGTAAATTGCTAAAAATATAAATTATACAGTCTCGACAGATCACTGGGTTCCACACACACAAATTCTGTAAGAATTGATTAAATCTGGGGTGATGGAAGAGGTTGCCCTGGATGAAGATCTAGCATAGGAGTCCACAGACTGTGGCCCACAGGACAGATCCCCGCCCATCACCTGTTTTTGTATCACCAGCAATCTAAGAATGGTTTATACATTGTTTAATGGTTGAAAAAAATATCAGAAGAATAGTGACATTTGACATGTGAAATGATGTGAGATGCAAATTTCAGCACCCATAAATACAGTTTTCCTGGGACACAGCCACAGTTCTCTGTTCCCTGATTGGCCACGCCACTTACATATCACAGTGGCAAAGTTGAATAGCTGCCACAGAGACCACCTGGCCCGCAAAGCCTAAAATATTTACAGGACAAGTTTCCTGACCCCTACTCAAGTGCGTCTTTCTGGCCCTCTTAATTTTTTATATGCATGTGCAAATGGAAAATGAATTTCAGTTCATTAATAGAAGAAAGAAAACTTTAGCTTTGCCTCCAGATGTTATTTTTTTTCCTTCTCTTGAGAATCTTGAATGTTCTATATCTAGATTCTCAAAGCTAAAAAATAACGAGGTAGAATATGTTATAGCCATTACTATATCCCTTTACTATGGGAATCCTGAAAGTGTGGTTTTCCCTTTAGGTTAGAGACTACATTCCTTTTCTACTCACACTCCATTTTTAGTTCACACTTAGGCTGTCAGCTCCACAGAAGGAGGCCAAGTGAGCTTCCTAGGATCTCTTCAAAATCTTCTCTGGTTTCGTTTCTGTCCCTGTCTCATTCAGGTACTTTTCCTCAGAAAGGCTCAGGAATAGTGGAATAACCTTTGGTTGTGAACAGTCTACCTAACTTCCCCATTCGGTGTGTGAGTGTCACAGGAACCTACTAGTTGCCTGTTGTGCTGTGCACCTTTGTTTGTGCTTTGCACCATCATTGCTTTCTCGGTTTAGGGCTCTTTGGGTATAGCCAAAAGAGGTGGGACAACCTGTCTTTAGTAGGCTGAATCCATTCTGGAATGGCAGGGAGGCAACAGAAGGCAAAATGAAAACCATTCTCACCTCTTTCCATTGTCCATCCCCTCCTGAGTCCAATGTGATCTGGCTTCTACCTCTTTCATCCCATGGAAAATATTCTAAATAAGGTCACCCATTAACTGCTTACCTGCCGAAGTCCACACACACATCTCAGTTGTCATCCTGATGTCTATTCTGAAATATCTGACACATTTACCCCTCGTCCCTATTTCAAACTTTCCCTCCTTGGATCCCAGAACAAAAACCAGCCCTGATCCCTGACGTGGTTGTTTTTGTTGTGCTGGTGGTTATTGTTTTGTTTGTTTTTTTAATCTCAAAGCTCCTTGTATCCGGTAGGTGCTTCACCTTCTGCCTGCCCTTCCCGTGACGTGCATTCCCAGGGTTACAGCTGAGGGCCTCTGTAGTTCATTCCATGTGTCCATCCTGAGTAAGGCTCAGTGACATCTATGTTACAGTTACTACCTCCATCTCACTGACTGTATCTTAGCATACTTGAGAGTGTCATAGTTCACCTGGTCATTCTTAATCCTCTTCTTCCTCCGTTGTCAGCACTCACAAACTGTTGCTTCAAGTGTCATTTATTGTTCCATATGTTTTGAGTTTTCTTTTCCCCACTTCCCACTGCTACTTCCTCTTTACGGGTTCTCACCATCCCTCTCATGAACTGTTGGCACTGGTCTCCTGAGAGTAGTTTCCCTGCCGTCTCTAGTTTTATCTCTAAACCACCTGATATTACAGCCAGTGCTACCCTCAAGACAGAACCCCTATCACTCTCCTGCCAGAAACCTTCAATGGCAACCATTTACTCAGTGATAAAGTCTAAATTTCTTGTCGATTGGAGCTTCAGGTCAAGTTTCTAATCTTGCCTCGTATCATTTGCCCATCGAAGTCTTCCTTCATTAGTGCAGAAAGCCCTGCTTTCCTGAATCCTACGAACCTCTGCTCTGATTGTCATTTTCTTTACCTTTCTCTCCATCTGGACAAATCTCAACATATCTCCCAAGTCCCAGTTCAAATATGGTACTCCTCTCCCAAAATTAGTAACCCTTCTTCTTCGCCATCACGGCAGTTTGCACCCCCATTGAGAGCACATGACTCAGAGTGCTGTGACTTTTGTTGACACGTTTTTCATACAGCTGACTATATCTCCTTCTTTGTGTTTTTACTGCATAGCACAGTGTCTATCTTATCAAAAGTGTCCAAGGAGGGAATGTGTCCAAGTTATATGTCTGTACCTACACTGTGAGCCCTCCAGATTCTGTTACAAGGCATGTTAGAAATGAATGGTTCTGTGAACACCCAATAGAAAATGTTTATTTTTCTCCTTTCAATATTTTACTTGCTTTGAATCTACGCTAAGTATATGTGGCTACAAATACTCACTCATGAAGTCAGATGTGGGAGAAATAGCATGTGTTTTAACATTGAGTGGAAAAGAAGGGAGAGACTTTCAAAAGCCACTGTTTGTGAGTCCCATATCTTAGAGATAAGGTTTAATTTCCCATATTAAGACTAAGAGAGCTGGGTAGGAAGTTTGTGTCTTAGTCATTTGAAGAATGTATATCTATGTAATTAAATTATATATATATATATATATATATATATATATATATATATATATATATTTAATTTGACCATTGTCACATTACTGTTATTTTTTTATAGTCATCCTCAGAGAATTATCATTTTATGTCCAATAATAAAGACAAGGACTGAGTGGGACACCCTTGGGGTTTAACAGTTCCTTACGGAATTCAAAAATTCACACACATAAAAAGATCAGTAACAATGTAAGGCAGTTTGAGGCATGCCAATTAATGGCAAATAATAAGTGAGATTCAATTTTGTATCTCTTTTTACCCTACTGTAGCTCTTTGTGTGTACTCGGTGTTTAATAAGTAAGCATTTGCCGAATGAATAAAGTGACAGTGGAACCAATTTGTGGTAATTCTCCAATTGCACTTTCTTCACTGTGTGCATTACAATGAAATTGGGTCTCGGGCTATATTTATTGTCACTAGCTAGTTGAGAATAAGAATTTATTCTTAATACTTTCATAGATCTCATTTATGACCTATAAAGATAAAGCTTACTTTTACTTTTCCAATTTAAAACCAAAATTAGTAAATATATAATATAAATAATAAATATATATAAAATATATAAGTAATATATGTAAAAATATATACAATTTAAAGCCATGTAAGGTCTGCTACTTAGTTGAAGGCGTCAGTGTTGCTGAGCTCTGCGGGGTAAAAACGTAGATAAAATTCTTTCATGACCTGAGTCAAATACTCAGAAAATTTTAACCATCTCCTTTTCAGTGGAAATAAATTGCTTTCATACAGCAAAGCCTAGGTTTCCAGTAGGAAGGAAGCCATCCGAAGATGCAGTTCCTTCTAGAAGTTGCGTTAGAGTCTTTTTCAGAAGGAGGCATAGGTGATTCCAGATACCCTTCCCAGCTCCGTTGTAGTGGAGTACATGTGACCTACGGGTCATTGTTCTTTGGGCCGATTTATATAATACACACTAAGCTGCCCGGATTTGCCTGTGGAACCTCCTTCAAGCTTAGCAAGGTATCTTTTTCTTTCCTTTCCTTTTTAAACAAAAGAATGGATGATTATAATTTTAATGCACATGTGTTTTTGGTATCTATCTGCGAAGGTTAATATTTTCATAAATATGCTTAAAAATATTAGAAGATTTTAAGTGGAGTCCCCGATGTCCTCTTCTTTGCTTTTCCCAGTTTGGAGCTCCATCTCAGGAAAACAGAGTCACATCTTGAAGCAGGTGTAGATATACCTACAGGTTTTTCAAGTGCAAGAAAATTGGAATTTCACAGATCTGCATGTACTCATTCTATCTTCTCTTCTCCCTTTATTCAGACAGAAAATTTCGATTCCCCCAGTAATAATGTAGAATTACCACGTAACGTAGCAAACACTATGGCCATGGTTAGTTTTTTGTTTTGTCTTGTTTTAATCACAGATGCATAAAAATAAAAATAAATGCTTATATTTAAATAGAGTTAATGCAACAGGTAATTCTTCCAAAGTCATCACAAATTGGTTTTTAGTCCTTGATCCTCATCTTAGAAGATACACTGACAGCAGCTCAGTACACACATTCTTTGGTTGTCTTACCGCAGTAATAAAACCGGATGTACTTCATGTAATTTAATAGCTGTGTTCTTGAATGAATCAATTCTATTATTGCACTATTTACATGCACTAGAAGACCTTGTCATTTATAACAACCTTACTTTATTGTTTCAAAAGTCATACCATGCTGCAAATAGTCCTTTATTCAGATTTTCATATACTTAGTTTTTATTTTTTGATACCAACGTTTATATAAAAAAAAGTTGACTTTCTGTGAGTTTGAACTACCAATTTGGTGGATGTTACTTTTTTTAAAATTTGCTTTTTCTTTGAATTATTTCTACTATCTTGAGAGAATGAGCAAGGTTAGTTAGTAAAGAATGAGCTCATTTCTTCTGCTTCAGCTATTTTTAGAATCTATGATTTTTTTTTTTTCATTAATACATTTTATTATTCATTAAATGTTGAAATAATACAATGTTCATATATTTGATTAAAATACATTTTTAAAGTAATTTCATTTGTTTTTACTTGTTTAATATGGCTATTAGAAAATTTCTTTTTTCCAGCTGGTGATTTATTTATTTATTTATTTATTCTTTTTTTTTTTTAATTCATTTTTATTGTTAGACTTATTGGGGTGACATCTGTTAGCAAGGATTACATAGGTTTCAGGCATACAATTCCACAGTGCATTGTCAACTTGATGCATAATAAGTTCACCACCTAATGTGACTTCTCTTTCCATCCCCTTATATTTAGCTTCCCCCCCTCCTCTCCCACCCCCTCCCCTATGCGGAATATAAAACTGAAAGCAAAGAAAAAAAGAACTGAACAAACAAATAACCCATGGACACAATCGATAGTTTAATGTTTATTTGGGGACGAGTGGGTTAGAATCTATGATTTAAAAAAGTAGTTGGAGGGAAGAAATGGCCCTGCAGCTAGGCTGGCCCTAGTCGCCAATAGCACAGGCGCTGGTGAGTTTATTCTCTTTGGTTTTTGACTCTAGTTTTTACTAAAATTGTTTCTTTGTATGTTCCTTCTTTTCCCTCTAAGCTGGTTGTATTAGAACAGATCAATTTTAACAAATGAATATATGTTTATAAATGATTGACTTTGCTATTTTGGTCTGTTAGTTAAATATATATTTAAGACACTTTTTGAAAAGTTCTTTATTGTGTTTCACATGGAATGGATTCAAAGTTGCTGCAAATTTAGTCATTTGTATTTAAATATTTTCAGGAGTTTTTACATTAGGAGTTTATAATGTGTACTCACACCCAAATCATGGTGTGAAGTATAAATCAGTTAGATATATTAAAGCAGTGATGGAAAAATATATTATTTGGTAATTTTATATTTGCCAATAAGTTACTTTGCATAAGGCAATGTTAAATAGTCCTCTTTCCCTACTAATTTTAGTGTGTACATGACTGTATATCCAATTTTTCTTTCAAGAACACCACATCCTAGGAACCCAGAAAGGAATTCTAGATCTGTAATTCTCACTTTCTCTTAGTTATCATCGATAAAACAGACAAAACAATTTCTGGCACCTGATTTTTGAAAACCATTTTTGTCACCATTTAAGCCCAAACTTTCTAAATCAAAATTTCACCTAAGAACAAAACACTTTTGCCATTTATAAACTTTTGAAATTAGGGTTTCAAGTGGAACTTTCCAGGCAGCTTTCAACAAAGCCTTGTTCACCACGCATCCCTAACGCACGCTGAATTATGTAATGCCCCACCATGTATATGAGCAGTATTTGTCACAGAAGGTTAAGAACTTAAGCCTTGAGTGGGACGGTTTTTTGGAGGGGTGACAGGCACAGTCCAGCAAGGGTACTGGAGGAGGGTGGCTGTGGAGTGTGCGTGTGTGAGGATGCAGAGGGCTGGGTTGCAGGGCTCATTCTTTGCATCTCTGGTTTGTGAAGTGATTTATGGGAGCCGCAGCCCATGGGCCATACATCACCTTCCTGGTTGGCTTTGTTGACACCTTGTCACATTCTTGCAGGGCTTGAGGAATTCATTGTTCTTGTTTGAACTGATAAGAACAAAAAAAAAAAAAGTAAAAGAAAAGAAAAAAGGTTTTCTCACTGAGACCTTGGGAAAGGCGGAGAGGGTGGAATGTTGACGTAGAGCAGCAGGGCTGAGCTTTCCCAAGCAGTGCAGCCTTTGCATCTGCTACATTCTTCTGCCCTGGGAAAGCCTTGCTGTGAGGTGTGCCAGCTGCAGCTTTATTTGCCTCTGAAACTAGTTTTCTAGTGGCAAGGTGTTTCTTATTGTTGTTGTTGTTTTGTTTGGGGCTTTTGTTTTGTTTTTGCTGGGATGGCACTGTAGAGAAGGAGGAAAGAAGGAGGGAGTTTTTAAGGGAGAGATAGAATGGCTGAGAGGAGATTCCAGTGGAAGGTAAATGACCCTAGTCGCTGGGGGAATGTAAAACATGCAATGACTTTTGATGTGAGCTCGTCTCTTCGAAGTTCATCCTTTGTACAGCGTGCTTTGTGGGCATGACGCCATGCTGACCTCTCCCCTTTAATGTGTAGAGCCCCATGCCTCACTTCGTCTTTTGGCAGCCTGCACGCAGACGCTGGCATCTGAGCCCAGCACTTGAAGACAGCAAAACGTTTCAGAATGGGAGTTCATTGAGTCACTAGTTAAAAGTTTGTGTGATGTATACATACTGTATAATCTTTCACTTCAACAGAGCAAATGAATGATCTACCTGTTTTCCTTAGACGTCTTTAGAATAATACCTCTGATATTTTTGTTTCAAAAAAATAATAGATTCAGCTCTTTTTAAATTAAATTTATTGGGGTGACATTGGTTAATAACATTATTTAAGTTTCGAGTGTACAGTTCTGTGATACATCATCTGTATATTGCATTGTGTGCTCACCACCCAAAGTCAATTTTTCCTTCTGTCACCTTATATTTGACCCCTTTTACCTACTCTTCAACCTTCCTCTATCCCCTACTTCCCCTCTCGTAACCACCATACTGTTGTCTGTATCTGTGAGTTTGTTTGTAGTGGGTCAGCTCACATGTACCACATGGGACTGTAAATGCTCATACTTCCTTTGTGAAAATGTTTTCTTGAGAACAGTTTACCACAAATATATTCCATTCACTAATACTCTGTCATCAGTTTTGTTGATTAAAAGGAGAAGAACCCATTCACACCCCAGCCAAGGGGTGGGTGTCCAGAGAGATTTTGCTTTTTTGTTACACTGTTAACAAGTTCATGTGTAATGTCATAAATCACTTTACCTGGAAGTGACAATTACATATCCCCACTGTGAACCTCTGAACTGGAGCCGGAGAAGCCATTTTCAAGCTTCTTAAAATGACTTGCTGCAACCACATTTCCTGTAGAATGCATATGTATAAACTGCTTCTTGCACTTGATTTTCCAAGCAGTTACTGTGCTGCAAACAAGGGATGCTTGAAAAACTGCCACAATAGGTGGCCAGAGAACTGGATTCGAGAGTTGACATTGTACTAATACTGAATCCAAGTGCAAATGGCCTAATAAGTATATTATAATACAGTAATTGCATGATTAAAATTAAGAAACTAGTTTGGCAAAAGCATGTGGTTTTTCTTTTGTGTCAGCTTATCTTGCTATAAAGTGCCATTTTGACAACATTTAAATGTGTAAATATGTGCAATGCTGTCAATGTCAGCATCAAACTTTTAACACAGATCCAGGTTTTAAAATCTGCAGGTCCAGTTTCCCCCATTTTTTTGCAACTCCGATGAGCCTGCCACTTCTAGCTTTGCCTTTTTCTTAGCTTGGAGGCCACTCTGGTTTCCAGGGTAAGTTTATTGACAGTGTTTCACTGCTCTCTGCTGGAGGAGCCCAACGCGAGGCCCAGCTTCCAGGCCTCCAGGCACTTGCAAGGAATGCAGGTGAGATGGCTCAGCTGATAAACTTCCGGCCTCGGAAATTCAACTCAACACAAGACTTATTCATGCTGGTGGGAGATCACAGTTGAAGAGACATGTTGTGCAGACTAGAGACGGGTTGTCAGAGAGGAAGATGGTGAAGATGAAAGTGGAACTGCCCAAACGCCAACTTCTTACTTCGAATGTTGGCCCGTGTAAAGAGATCCTACATAATGATGTACAGAGACTGTGCAGTTTCCCCGCTCAATTCTCATCCATCCATTTTTGAGACATGGAAATATATTTTATTCTATTATATATACCTGAGAGAATCCCAACCCCCCCAAAGAAAGGAAAAAGCTCTTTTGACCAAACTTTCTATGTGTGTGGCTGGAGAAAAAAAGATCAAGAGTATTTATATTACCAAGGAAGTAGTGAGTGTTAGGACATTTTTTCTGAAACTATTTTAGGCAGGAATAAATATTAATTTATATCTTCATTTTCATAAACACAAAGCTGTACCTTAATTTAGATGTTCTACTTCTCAAGTAAAACAAAAGCACGAGTACAAAAACAAAATCAGCAGATAGTATAGGTGAGTATTGTTTTAAATGTATAGAGAGGGAGGGAGAGTATGTGTATACACGTAGTTATGCATATGTGCATGTGTGGTTATACATGTAGTATGCACTATATATTTTAAAGGGGTAGGGAGGGTAGATATAAGCATAACACATCTCCAAAGTGTTTTATGTTTTTTTCAGTCTGGCATCTTTTAACTGAAAAACAACTTGATGAATAGAAATCATAAAAAGCTAGCCTTACAACAGCATTAAAGTGCTATTCTATTCTAAAGCATTCCAAGTGAATTATTGCTGTGCTGTCAAAGAAAACAAAAACATTTGGGAAAGACTGTTTATTTTACAGCGGTTGACCAAAAGTATGCAAGTGGTTATAAAAAAATGTAGACAGCTAACGATGGGAGGTGCCACTTGCACATTCTGAAATCCATTCACAAACCTTCCACAATAACTCTCTATCGTTGGAGATAATATTAGAGGGAAAAGCGTTTTCCGTGGGGAAAATCCCAGCACTTTCAAAGCATTTCGGTTTAAAGCAAGTAAATAAAACTCTATCTACATTCTGTATCCCCTGAGTCACCTCACTCACAGAGCCTGATGGCGTGATTTTTTTTTTCCAAGGAAAGCAAGGAAAATGTTGCAAAACTATTTCTCTCAGAGTTTATAG
This sequence comes from Lyroderma lyra, assembly GCA_004026885.1. Taxonomy (NCBI): domain Eukaryota; kingdom Metazoa; phylum Chordata; class Mammalia; order Chiroptera; family Megadermatidae; genus Lyroderma; species Lyroderma lyra. The sequence goes on along the minus strand of PVJL010001403.1, from coordinate 120,892 downwards.
CAATGAGATATTTTTGTGGTGTGCAGCATGTATTATTTACCCTTTGCATTTGAAGATTAAAATAAAAACTGCTATTGATAATATTAATAATCATTCCTTAAACAAATATTTCATTTTTGAACTAGATTAAAAGTTATAAATCCCTAGCAGCCCTTCATAGTAATGATAATAAAATGTATACTCAGAGAAGATAAATGACTTGCTTAAAGTGCATAGCTAGGCAGTGAGGAGGGATAATAGTTAGAATTAGGAGGTTACTGTTTGTGTTGTAGTATGTTTTGCCTGAGAATCAGACTATCTATAGTCAAGACCTCACTGATATCTCCTAGTAAATGCTTATTTTAGTATTTAAGGATTTCTCATTGGTAAAGAGATGTTTTTCCAAAACAAGGCCTTGAGGTTTAAGTTTCTTTTACTTTTTAAGAAATTCACTTATAAGTCAGGATCCATTTAACTTTCTGGTAGATCATTAGACATATTTTTGAGAAGTGGCTCTATATATCTTTGTCATAGCGTGAAAGCTATGAAAAGCACCTTGATATGTCTGGCAGGATTCTATCACATAAAACCACTCAGTAGCTGTTGATTGAAAGAATGCCTTTTGGGGAGTTCTCTGGTGGTGCAGTGGCTTAAGGCTCCAGTGCTATCAGCGCTGCGGCCTGGGTTGACTCCCATCTAGAGAGCTACCCACATACAAAAAAAAAAAGGCAAAAGAAAAAAAGAAAAGAAAAGAAAAAAAGAATACCTTTAGGAAAATGTTTTAAATTTTCTGTCAGTGCCAATGCAGCTGGTTCTCTGGGAGGTGTATAAATTGGGAAGAAGGCACTACACTTTAAGTGTCTCATCTGTGGTACAGTGAATTGACAGTTGACCATCATTCACATGTAGTAGTAAATGCTTTGGGCATATTGCCCCCCAGAATGGAGAGAGAGAGAGAAAGAGAAGGAAGCAGAAGCAGAACTATTTCCCTCTACAGCTCCTTTGTCTTGTCTCTGAGGGTCTCCAGAGTCTGAGTTTTGTGTGGCGTTAGCCCAAAAGACAGTTGTCCTTTTGACAACTCAGCTATTTGTGTCTCCTGAATTGCCTCAGATTTTTTTCAGATCTAGCATCTGCCTTCTTCCCTCCATGACATCCTGGGTTAATCACGTGCTTGCTGGCCAGGATGTATAAATAAAACTTGGCTAAAAAACACTTAAAGGATTATGAAGCAATCTTGCTTAATAGTAGTGAAACAAAACAAAACAAAAAACCACTCCAACAAATCCTCATGTGTGCTACTAAGCAGTGCATAGATCCAGCTATAACTGGAACTGTCGAACTGTCCTGGCCTGAGTATTGTCCTAGACCCAGCGAGAGCTAGAGAGGAGACGGGGAGAGGAGAAACTGGCTAAAGGAGAGAGCTTGCCTCACTCGCGATCCCCCGCTCAGTGCAGACAGCGCCGCTCATCTTCCCTCCGGGCCGATGCTACAGCGAGCGGCGTGCTGGTGAAGCAAGCCTGCCAATCTCGGAACCCGGCTCGCACGCGTGTGCTGGGGTGGCTGGGTCACTGCTGCTTACACGTCCTTGAACTGCACACCTTTCCCTTGTGCTCTGAGGAGGCCTGAGCCCCCGGGAGGTCCCCGAGGAGGTTCCATGTGGCAGAATAAGTTGAGATGCAGGTTGTGGAGTTCCCATGTGGCTTTTGCAGTTGAATGTCTCCATCTCCTGTCCCTGGACGGTCAGTTGCTTGCCTGCCTCTGAGTTGTCTATCATTAAAGCTGTCTGCTCTGACCAGAGGGAAATGAGCGTGGAAACCCCTTGTGCCTGTGCGTGCCAAAAGCAACCTTAGTCAATGAAAGAGCTCGGCAGACGGCGGAGTCCCGCGCGCCGACCTTTCCGCTGCTCCTGTGAGAATCATGCGCCGCTTTTTCTGTGGCTTCTGCCAGTTGGCGCTTGCCCACCTTTTCTGTTGTTACTAAAGCGTCCAGGAACTGAGCGAAAGAGGAAGCCTCGGCTGTGGTCCCGGCTGCGCTGCCAGGAGTGCGTCTGTAGTAGGTCCAGCAGCGAAAACAAAACAGGGCAGAGCCCAGGGAGGCCAGCCAGAGCAGCTGAGCGTGGAAACAAAGGAGCCGGGCCGCAGCAACAGCAGGCCCTGGAATGGCAGGCTCGAAGGGAACTTCTAGAGTGGCTGTGTCTTCCCAAAGACGGGAAACTGAGGCCCAGAGGGGATGTGCCGTATCTGAGCAGTGGCGAGCCAGATGTCCTGCGGCCCGTCCACACTGCTGTTTGATTTTAGTAGCTCTGCCGCTGAGGATGTTTTCACGCTGGACAACCTCAGTTAGCTCATCTGTAAAATGAGAATAATACCTCCCTCTAAGGGTTGTTGTGAGAATTAAAGAGAAAGTGTAAACAAAGCTCTTGGCACGATGCCTGGCACTTAGAGAGCCCTCAGTAAACGTTGGCTCCTGTTCATTTCAATGAGGACTTGAGATACAAGCGAAGCAGGAAAGATAGGAAGTTGTTCATAAACATCAGATCTGTTAGCAAAATGTTTTTTTAAAACAGCGTTGCTTTTCACAAGGCAGGGTAAGTGCACTTGAATTAAGATCGGGTTGATTATCTGATCTTGTTTAGTTTGGAAGTTATTGGAATGTTTAACCAAATGGCAGGCACCCCTCCCCCTTCCAGGAAGAGCCCAACTTGAATAGGGAGGAAGCTGGTAATTTGAGCCCTGGAATCGTTGCCATTCAGACTTCCTGAATCTGTGTTTATCCCCTTTTGGAAAGCGCGCATTCTTAACCTTCCTGATGGAGAGTTTAATAAAATGTTCAATTTCAGAATTAGGTTCTGATGGAAAACATGTCCTAAAAGGCTGAAAGATTGTTCTAGGGGTAGAGGAAGAGAAGAGGGGGTGAATTATACCATGTTTGGGGACAACACTAGTGTTAACAAGATTTTTTCCCCCTTAGGCTCAGGTATATGGAAGAGATAAGAAACCAGTTTATAATAATGATACTTTTTTCCCAAAGTGCTTTACATCTGGTTCTGACGCTAACTGGTCACGAATCACTTAATAAAGACAATGATAAGACGATGACCATTTATTGAGCCCTTCCTGGGTGTCAGGTGTTGAGTAAAGTACTCTAATATTTGTTATTTCACTTAATTTCCACAAAACCCTATATTTCCCCCTTTGGCAGTGAGAAAAGTGAGGCCGAGAACTTGCCCAAGGTCACTCAGCGACGTGCTCCTGTGCTCTTAGCCATTGTGCTGTGTCCTGCTTTCCTCTCACCGTTAACCCAAACCTGAATTTAATTTCTGTCGATCGCTGTTTTCTTTCCTGTAAGTTAAAGGCTGGACAACATTATAGCCAAGGCTACCTTTTCCAAAATTCTAAATATTTGCAGAAAGAGGCACAGTTTAGAATAAGCAATCTTGCTTTCCAAATAAATTCTACTCTATTAAATAAAAGGAACCGTCTTTTTGGTATGTATGTATCATTTAAGTTAGAGAATTCAGGAAGGGAGTAAAAACTGGGGAAAATACCTTCTTGTGATGTTTTGACATATGCATGTCCCATGACCCTTGGTTTTTACCAAATTGTGGCTGCTCAGTTGATAATGACAGATCAATATTAATGCACAAGTGTATCTCCTTTCGCTGTCAAGGGAAAAATTTAAACTTTATTGGTGCTGGCCTTTATTTCTAAGCAAGATTGTGAATTTACGCATATAATTTGTGTCCTCAAGCTAAGCCATTTGAATAGTTGAACATTGTTACCTTTCTAAGTGAAATTTCTCTTTAAAAATTTTCATATGCTAATGGAACTATGCTTCTGGATTCTCAATATTTATTAGCGTCTCTAAAGTTTTGTTAGTTAGCCTCATCTAGATTAGTATGTGCTAATAAACACTGCCTGTGTGACCTTGGACACGTTTCCTAATCTCTCTGGGACTTAGCTGTCTCAGATACAGAGTGGAAATAGGAATGGAATAATCATATTATAATGGGTTGTTGAGAACAGTGAGTGAGTTCATTATGTAAAAATGCTTCAAATTATGACTGGCACATAGTAAGTGCTATCTTTGTGTTAACTAACATTACTAATCACTGATGATTTCCAAACTGTAATTTTCTTATAATTGTGCCCAATACGTTTTAAATTATACTAAGCCTTCCAAATGCTTCTGTTTTTAATTGATATTCAGCATTGTAAAGTTTCTTATCTTCATTTCTCTCTGGTGTCCATAAATTAATTACATTTTCATAGGAAGTCCTTTTTTTGTAAAAATGTTCATATTCTTCTACTTTATTCTCTCTCTAGCACTGTAATAAGTGGTGACTCACTGTTTGTTTTTTAGAATTTTATCTAGAGAAGCTTTTGATTTTAAGCTGTGACATGTAGTGGGTCAAATTACCTTCATCGAATTGATTTACTCTAAACTGCAGATTATTTTAGGTAGAATTTGACCTCAAGTTTCTCCTTAGTGTCTGAGTTTCAGAGAAACATGTTTCCAGCCCTAGTCATGGTAAATGACATCACGAGATACATATTTCTCAGATATAAAAGTTTGTTGTTATGTTCTTTTGGCCAGCAGAGACTCTTCTTCCTGGGAAATGTAGCCACAGAATGCTGCGTTTGAGTTTTATTAATATCCTTCTAGATTGAAAACAAAATGTTTTCCCTCCCCGTTTCTGTTCTTTTCCCTTTGGCAAACCCGGTGATTTGCCACATGAGCCAATGTGTGTTTCATTTGCTTAGTTTCTTGTGCACTAGCAGCCCTGGTGATGTCATCTGGAATGTGTGCAATCCCCGGGAATAAATAACAGGCTGGAAAATAGTTTGTTTTGAAGCAACAGGATCATTCATGCACCTTATAAGAACTCTAAATATCTCAAACCAGTTTGCTTTTTATAAAGTAATTTCCAGACAGGCTGCCTTGCCCATATTTCTTGGTTCAAATGATAACAGTCACAGCAATGATATTATAACTAATGACTATAACTTAAGAGTCAGATTTTCAAACTTATTTTAAAATTTGATTTGATGATATCAAATATACCATGAAAATCTTTTTTTTAAAATAAAAAGCAAATTAACTAGGTTAAAAGATCAAACTTCTTAGCTTACATGTGTATCTTTGTTGCTCTCTTATCACCATTCTTCAAAAATGTTCATTACTGAAAAGAGTGCACAGTTTTAAAGGGTTAAGATGCTGAATAGAATTTAAAGTGGACTCAAAATGCTTTCACGCTGACAGTTCATTTCAGGGTGAAGCCTCTCTAGCACCCTCGGTCTTGTTCCTCCGCCTGGTGAGGAGCTTCTTTTGCTCAATCATTCCCGCAGGGACTTCCTGAGAAGGACACTGATTAAAAGACAACACAGAGGTGTTCCAGGAAGGAGGCACAGATCCAACCAGGGCGTCCCATTGAATTCAAGAGCAATTTCCGGACAGAGCTTTTCAGTTTGCCAGCCAAGGGCCAACGGGCAGTGGTCACTTTCACTCTTTGCCTTACTTTCAGTATACTTCTGCTATTTGAAGGCACAGTCCCTTGAGTTCCTTATTTCCCGTTTTATTCATTGCCTTCCTCCACTACCCCTTAGTAAGTAAGCGAGATTCTTGAACTATAGGTTGTGTTATGAAATTTGGGGGATTTTTCATGACTTTGAGCTCTTTTAGAAAGTAATGTTCCCCGTGGCCCAGAATTAGAGAAGGCCAATCACCTCACTTATTTCTTTGGCAATTTAAATGATGCCTTTTCTGCAAAGAGCTCATTCACAAATGGCCCCCTGTGTGATCAGAGTTATTTCAGTGGGAATTTCAAAGACGGAAATTTGATGACTTGCTCTAAGGCCAGTCTGATGAAGGCAATGAAAATCTTATCTTAACTTTTTTTTTTAAAGTAGGCAATTCAGTGAATTCACCATACAGAAAAACATTAAGAAAAATATTTTATACTTAGAATCTTTAAAATTCTAAAATTTTAGAATGATATATTGTAACTTTTATTAATAAAATAATTAAATAGCAAAGATTCTTTGGAGTTTAATCACTAGGACCTCTAGAGAGGAATAACTGTTTTCAATATAGCCTGTCAGAGATCAGCTTTTTTAAAAAAACAACCTCTTAGTTAATTATTCTAATTGTGCTTCCTTGCCTTTTTCCATAAGGCATTATGTGTTTTTTGGATTATCCATTAGGTTTTGAAGTTTCTTCTTGACCTTCCTCATTTATACAAAGACACACACATACCCACTGTCCGCCACCACACATACCTCCACACCCACACCCACACCCACTTTCACAGAGTAATTTTCCTGAGGTTATTAATGCCCTTTTCCATAGTGGTTTAAGGGCATCGGATGTAGTTTGTGAGTTAGGGAGGCACAGATAGTTTCCTAAAAAGAAACCTATGAATAAAACTTTGTGTACACTATTGACTCATGAATTCATTCACTAATAAAAAGGGTGCCAGAAAACTGTATACACATTTTAAGAAAGGTAAAAACTTGTCTTAAAATTGTAATTCTCAATATCCACCAATAACAAAAGGTAAATACAAGTCACATTTGACTTGTGTAATTACAAGAGGTGCTCAAAGTGGTTACCATCAGTGTCTATCTAATATATAGATAACATCTCTTAAAATGTGTATACACTTTTTGGCATCCCGGTAGACATAGAATGGTACAGTATGAAGGGTATTTTGATCAGAGTATCTTCCGTAACACAGATGGTTTAGGGACCCAGCGACAACCACTTCCTTTTAGAGATGCTTGTCTGACTTCAGAAACTGATCTTTCTACTAGCAGTGAGCTACCTTCTATATGCATACTAGCAAGAAGGACTAAAAACTTGATATCTTGCTCTATTATACTTCAAAATTTTACTGTCATCCTACTCCAACCTATACCAAAACACCCAAAGTATTAAACATTTTTTAAAAGAAATATTCATTGTGCCCATTTAATTCTCCATGTATTATTCTTGCCATATAAACACTAGTATCCAGCTAGATATTTAAGATGTATTTCATTTGGATTTTGATAAGACATATTATTACTGTAATTAATAGAGTAGCACCATAGTTTTATTTTTTTCCTTCAAGTTTCAGGAAAGTAAAGTTTCTTTTTTTCTGAAAAATCAAACAATCTTCCGCACATCATGAGCTGCTGGTGTTCACTGGCATTTCTTCCTTCTCTTTCCCAACCAAATTATCTGAGCACTGAATTGAGGGTGTTCAGATGCCATGTAGATGTCCAGACAACCCATTACAGTAAATATATAGTTAACAACTATATATACATACAGATAAAAACAGGCAAGTACTCTAGAGAGTTTCCATTACATGAATGCTAACTGAAACCCAGTATACACGGTCAACAAGTTGGTTGGTACATATGGTCAGCCTCCTGACACCTTGAATTTAGCCTAGCCTACTTATTGTTTGAAATGGGACAGTACTGTTGTTTTCTGTCCCATTTAAAATGGTACATCTGGTCAGCCTACTTCTTCACTAAAAATCCAAACTATCTTCCCACTAATTCTTACCCACTTTTATTTCTCCATGATTGTTACAGATACGGATCCATACAGCAACACCACCACCAACTCACAGAATATTTAAGTAGCAAAGAATCTTACAGATTCCTTTGGACCAGTTTTATCAGCAAGAACCCTAAATTGAAGGTTGCCCAAATCTTGAAAAGATTACACCACAAAGTTTAGTAGTTACCACACAGGCCACTATTTAAGTACAGCACTTAAAACATTGTATGATTCTACTATATTCAACTCCAATAGGGCAGAGAACATGTTTTATGTCTCTTTGTATGTCCAGCCCTTAGAACAGTGCCTGAGACTTCATAGCTGAATGACAGACTGAATAAAGTAATAGGCCTTGGTTTTGAGTCCTTTCAAAATCCTATTTAATCTCTCATTAATAGATTCTTATGATTTGGTCAATGCGAAGAAGACTGAGACCATCACCCCACATTATTCAAAATAGTACATTTCTATAATGCTGCTTAAGATAGAAATCTTTTTATTTTCTGACGGCCATATTACGCTACTGAATCAAGCTCGCTACATGTGCCATGAAAATCCATGTCCCCCATTCCCATCCCACCCTGCTCTCAGGTAGACCAGAACTCCTTCCTTCATCTCCCCTTTCATGTCTTTCTTTTCCCACTCATGGGAACGAGCTGTTGTTTGTCTGTGAAGCACAGAAACCTCACCCCTCCCACACTGTTACTGACTCCAAACCCTTATACCTAGCAGGCAGTTTACAAGACTGGGATAAACAAGTATTGTAACTCCAGGGAGTTTCCTGGTTTCATGATCCATTTCTGCCTCTCAGAGGCCAGACAATGGGGGACTCAGCCAGAAAACTAGCAAGTGGATTATTAATCTGTAGTTAACCACAGCAATAAATGCACACAAAGGAAATGCAGATGTAAGTAGGGGATAAACTTTGAGTGGTTCTATCAGTAGTGATTCATGATGCTGAACTGCAATAATATTCACCCCCCCCACACACACACACACACACACTCTCCCGGTTCCTGTTCGGACCCTGGAGCAGCATTTGGGGATGACTGTGAGGCTCGGGATGGGTTCTGTGGTCATGGTTGTGAAGACGGGTCCTGTGGATGTTAATCTAGCTGACAAATATTTTAATAAACATGTACTGTTGAACGTGGCATTAGGTGCATTTAGGGAATTAAGAGAGTGGTGAAAATATTGAAAATCCCGGGACAACAGAAGAGCAGTTTCTGACTTTAGCAAGTTTGAGCTGCAGCATCAAGAGGCATCAGGGAAGAGAGAGGGAGCCTCAAGGACACTGGGTTAGTCTCCAGCCCAAGCTCAGCTGCCTTTTGCTATGTAACCTATCAAGTCACTTCTCCAATGCCTGTGGGCCTCGGTTTCCTCACCCATAATATGGTTTCACTGGTCATTTCTCAGGAAGAGTACCCGAGAGCATGAATTGAAAGAGTCAATCCCATGCCTAGAACAGAGTGCCAGTCTAAAAGTACCAGTCCCTTCTTTGTGTGGCTCATCCTTTCTCTTCAGCCTCTTTGCTTCATCTTTCAGCTGACTCTTCCCCACCCCTGTCCACCCAGTCAATTTGGTGATCACGGTTTTATGATAATATCCCTCCTCGTCTCCGCGGCGGTGAATGTGAAGTGCAGCCCTCTGCCTCTCCACCGACGCCTGCTCACATTGATGGTCTTGGCCAGGGGACAGAGGCTGCTGGCAGAAGCCTGAGAGGGAACGCACCGTGGTAGCAGCATGAAAGAATTTGGCAAAGAGGTGTTGGCCACATGATTGTGATTCATACTGTACTCTCAAAATGTGGCAGGAGGGCTAGGAAAGGCTTTTAATGCCAGCACACAAGAGAGCAGAGACATTCGTTTTCAAACATCGCATTCTTTTTATAGTACAGGCATGCCTCAGAGGGAAAATATTGAACTTGGCCTGCCAGCACCACAAGAGTCATCCCAACTGTGATTTTATTGCTTGAGTCACTCGCTGAATCAGATACTGGCTGCATGGTGGAAGTCTTCTATTAGGGATGCTTTGAAATTGTGTTTTTAATTAATTAACACCAACTCAGGGCTGGTGTTTAATTGAATTTTAGCTGACGCCCTTTTTCTTTTCTTGTCTAAAACTCAGACATTTCTTCAAGGTCTCAGTTGGATCATTTTAAAGCATCTTGGTGAAAAGGTCATCTGTGTTGGGTGAACAATGCAAGGGGACTCTCAAAGTGGAGTTTATCTTCTCTGAATGAATGTGATACATGGCAACAGTGGATTCAGGGAAGGGTCTCTTAAAGTCTGGCATAATGCTTTTTGATCCCTTCAGCAGTCCTCAGTCCATTCATCCTGTTAAAACTAGAGCTGGCCAGCTGTTGGGAAAAGTCCTCAGTTTTATTTTCACCAAATGGTGCAGCCTCCTGGGGCTGGAAGGGGGCTGACTTTAAGCACGATTATAAATGTGTAGCTCTTTCGAGCAGCGGAAACCTACAAAATGACCTTGATTCACAAGGCCCCTTTGGCTCAAAGGCTCTGTGCTTCCCATGTGCCATAAATCTGTATCTGCATCAAAAAGTGTACGGGCTGCAGTGTATGGAAGTCCCTCTTCCTCTGTGAGTGTGTCTATGACAGATTTATACTGATGTCTACACTGCTGCAGTAACAGATTCCTATTATAGTCATGCCCCACTAACACAGCCCCCATTTCCTGTAGAATGGGAGACAAGGTCCTCCATGAAGGAGGGGTGACGTAGCTCAGCTCGCTAATTGCTGTTAGTACAGGAGGACCTTTTAGGCCCACAGCAAGACTCGTTTTGTTCATAGCAACATCTGCCGTCTCTTCCTATCTGCATGGTTACAGCCAAGCTCAGAGCCACTTGGTCCTATGACAAGATCTGCTGTGACAGGGCATTCCAGAATTCAACGTTGTATGAGTACAGGCAAAACAGATACATTTGAAAAAAACAAAAACAAAAACAAATAACCTCTTTTGTTATAGGTTTCTGTGTGTTCGATGTGTTTTTTTTTTTCTTCCAAAGAGTGCACATTTAAAATCTGGGAAAACAGTAGGCAGCCTTGGGTCCACTTAGAAAATTTTATTTATTAATATTTGTAAATGGATACAGAACAGAGTTTGTTTTTGCATCCACCTCCTTGTTTGAGACGTTCATCCTTCATGAACATTATAGGGTTCCAGAGCAGTTGTGGTTAGTTAGAACCCTCTTTTGTGTGACCTCCACCTTCATGGCTCACAGCTGGCTTGAGAGGCCTTACTGACACAGAGGTAAACCAGAGCTGTAGTTCTAAGAGTTAGGCAACTAAGTGACAAAGAGTTTAATCTGTCAGATTTGAGGGGACAGAGATCAAAAGGGAAAGATTTGTAGAATGGTGAGAGTCTTGTAAGAGAAGAAAAACATAAGACTGATGTCTGACTTTCCAACTCTACTTAGAGTCCAGTCTACACAGGATAGCTGTTGCTTATCATTGTGTGTGTTTTTGTTCGGTGTACCCAGACATGTCCCTAGTGGAAGCAGAATATTTGTGGTGGTATTTCTTAATTTACTTTCTTTTAGCTGAAAATTAGTGTCATGTTTTTGAATTCTCGGTTCTTACTGATTTTTGTCCTCTTCTGTTGGCCACCTTAACACGAGCACGGTTGTGGACCCTGGTGTTTGTATTATATCCACTGCATACTTTTTAACATGCTAAACATTCTGGTTTAAATAGAAAATGAAATTTCAGTTTGAAAAATTTAGTTTTAAAACACTCCCATCTGCTAGATTTTTTGAAAGAAGATCTGATAAATGAAAATTGTGTGTGTATGTGTGTGGTTTATTTTATAGGCACTGCATATTTCTTTGATGATCTATTTTCTAAGCTCATTCTTATCTTTTAGAAGATGTTTCCAGGATTTATGGATTTGGCAAGATTTCAGAGAACTCCTTAGGGGTGGAGAGGTACACTGCATTTATAAGGAATCTTGAATCAGGGTCATTGAGAGCGTTTATTTTGTTCTGGACTTAAATTTATTTCTGCTCTGGACATTTCTTTCAAATGGATTTTTTTTTACATTAGCAAAACTAAGCGTTTTATTCATAAAAACTCTAATAATAAAGTATTTTCAGACGTAGGAAATTTGCAAAATGCATCAAGAAAGTATGCTAATTGTTTTTCAAGCCATTGTGTATGTTGAAAAAAGTATCGTATGTATTAGTATTTGCAAAACTATATATTTAATGATGCAAAAGTAAAAATGATTGACCTCTCTCTTTTGCGGTACAGAGGTATAAATTTTATGGGAGTACACCCCAAGGTAGAGACTTATTGAAATAACTCTTAGAAAAGGCAAGGTTGGCCATAAACAGTGATGCCTTAACTTCACAATTATGTATGCTCAATCATTCGGAAGGGAAACCTGGAGAAGTGTTTTGTGTGGTTCCATGGGCGAACAAAAGTGAGTATGGAGAAGCATAAACCAGAGGTTTACGTTTGTTGTGTATCTCCCCAGTAACATCCTAATACAGCTTTATAATGTAAATCTGCTGGTATCAGTGAAATGACATTTAAAACAAATAATAAAATGAACAACATTGGCAGAGCAAAAAGGATATCATCACCTTTGCAAGCACTTTACTACAGTTTTGGAAAATGTTAGTGGATAGCTCTCCAAAGATGCAAATAAATAATATTTATTAGATTTCAGCCCAGGATAAAGGGGAGGAAAACCTTCAACTAGAATTACATGATTATTACTTTGCTCCTCCCTCAACCTAGCAAACATTAAAATGGAACATAAAATAAGTCTGTAACAAGATTTATGAGGAAAGGTATTACACTAAGGGGCACATTGGGCAGAAAAGTCATTAAAATTGTTTGGGCCTCAGCAAGGGGGAGTGTCTTTTTTGAAAAATGAGAAATTCACATGTACCAAATGCCTTTCTGACAACTACCTAAGGTTTAATGTCTAAATTGCCACTGTACCTTAAGGTTCTGATTCATATTCTATTATGTCAGCTTCTTCTCACCAAGCAAAACAGAAGGATTCTGTTTTTCTCCAGGAAAACATACTAAAAGAAGTATATTAGGGCTAGCATTCCTTTCGCAGGTACTCGTAGACCCAGGCTGCTGAGCGGTAAAAACAATCGAAGCCATATCATTTTTTTTTAATTCATTTTTATTGTTAGACTTATTGGGGTGACATCTGTTAGCAAGGATTACATAGGTTTCAGGCATACAATTCTACAGTGCATCGTCAGCTTGATGTATAGTAAGTTGAAGCCATATCATTTTTGCCATACTTTAGTTAAGGGAGCTTCAGTGAACCAATATTGCTCTGTATACAGAATAGATGGAAACAGTGCTTACTGATGTGTGGGGTCCTTATGCCTTAGCTTCCGTTGTGCATCCTGTTTATTCTGCCTGGCAGATTTGCTTTCTCATTGGTTTTATGCATGTTTTAATAATGGTGATAACTCAGCATATTCTTTATGCTCTGTTCTGGTCTAACTTTGGTTAATACACTTAATTCAGATTATATGCAATCCTCTTTCCTTGCCTGTTGTTTTTGTGTTATACTAAATCTCAGTTGATTCTCAGTAAATTTGAGGTGAACGTGTGTGTGTCCTTATCTATAAAGTTTTAACTTTGGCTTAATGTTTAACCAGAAAACCCAGCAGGACAAAGGAGATCTAACTAAAACTATGTTCCTATTGAGAATCTCCAAGGTTACGCAATACTATGAAATGATGGTTTGGGTAGACGTTCTATACTTCATCTTTATCAGAGTAATAGCTTTTTTGGTTTTTTTTTTTTTAAAGGAATGTTTCAAGGAGGTCTTTGAAAAACATTTTCTTCAAATGTTCATTGCATCTAAGATCCCATTTTTGTCCCTTTATTTGCTCCAGAATATGCCAGACTGCCAACAAAGGAGAGCCTGTGCTCCCAGGAATTTTCTGCATTCCTCTTTGGAGTAGGCATTTTTCTCAGCTACAAAGGCCCTTTGGCAAATTCCCTCTAATCATTGGATTTACCCTGGGCTGTGATAGGTGCCATTCATGGACTTGGTCGGCTGTTTGATGGGGCTGAGACATTAATGGGATCTTTTCATGATCCACAAAACTGGGTAATGTTACCCGCGGGGTCACAAAGCTGCTGCTGTCGGAGGTGTAGTGCTTTCTCTCTTTTCCTTTCTCCTATTGCTTCTCCATCTTCCTCTTAGGCTTTTCCTCTCCTTTCTTTGCATGAGTGTATACTTCTCTGTGGGTGCGGGGTGGTCGTTTCTAGAAGCAGATCTTCTGACCTTGGTGGCTGCTCACAAGGCAGTGGCCAATGGCAGGCTTTTGTTGGAATGAAGATGATTCTATAAACTGATCTACAGTAGCTCTGCAGCCTGTGAGGAGGTCTGTGTTTCCCTAATTGATTAAACATTGGAGGAACACTGCATGAACAATCTGATTTAGAGATCTTTCTTACATGCTGGCGTTTAATGACTGAAAATATCTGGTAGTTGTGATGAATGAGTCTGTGGGAACAAACACTTACCATAAGAATCTGACTTCATGTGGCTGCTTTGCCTGGGTCCTCACTAGCTGTGTTGTCAGTGTCAGACTTCACTCGCTGTTGTTTCCTGTTTGCTTCTAAGAAGAATGCAAATCTGGTTAGTGGGAACCTCATCTCTGCAAGAGCAAGGAATTGAAAATAGCGTTTCAGAATTATCTTAGGTGATAGTTTTTGATGAAACTAGAGAACATGCAGTCATGTTATCGGCATCGTTTTATAAATTTCCAACAGAATTAAAGAAAAAACCTTTTTTTAAATGGAAATCTTTGTGTCAGAAGTTGGGAATAAGTCGCATTTTTAGGCACCCAAACAGAGGCAGTCTACTTAGTTTTGACGCATTTTCTTAAGTTCTATCTTCCTATTGGGGCTCAGGAAAAAGGACAAAAATGGATTGGTCAGGGATGGCACAAAGCGAGAGAGAGAGAGAGAGAGAGAGAGAGAGAGAGAGAGAGAGCGAGCGAGCGCAAAACAGTGTTTTAAAATTCAAAAGGGATTTTAGGGTGAGTGACAGTGGGTAAGAAGCAGTGCTCCCCATTGCTCCTAGAGAAGTAAGAAAGTTAAATGATTCATCCACGGGAAAGAATGGCACAAATGCTTCATGATTCCAGAAGCCACTGATGTTAATTTTTTATGTAAATTCTGGTGTGACCTGGTTTAGCCTGCATGTCTCAGTATGAACTTCAATCCACATTTAGGTAACAAACATGAACCAGGCTGCTTTCTAGCTGAGACGTGGTGATGCTGCTTAATAGCCCCAAAGACTTCAGTATGTTTTCAAATATACAATTGCTATCGTCAGGCATTGCACAACAGGATGGAAAACCATGTTCTTTGGTAGAGCTGTGTTTTATTCATTTTCTTTCAGATTTTGTTTGCTGATTAATTCTGCTATAATCAGTGCAGTATAATCTATTATAAATCATGAACCGGTGCTCAGACCTTTTCAGTGACTTAATGCAATTCTTGAAGGTGGAGCTTCCCAGGGTCAAGAGAAACCTGGAATGGCTAGTGTTTCCTGCAGAGCTTCATTACACCGGCCCCGAAAAGGTGCTGACTAGGCACCATTATTTTTCTATTAAGAAAGCTTTATGAGTTTTAAAATATCAGTGTTATTTAATATTTTTGTTTCATGCATATGGTTTTTAAATATATTTGACATCCTTCCAGGACTTAAATTTCATTTATATGTACTATGTATGATCTCAGTGGTAACAACTATGGGGTTGCCCAAAAATATATACACGTTTTAAGAGATGTTATCCTTGTATTACTTTTCTGAGTTGAATTGAATTATGGTAGCAATGTGCAGTACAACAGTCACTCAAAAGATGGCATTTCTCAAATGAATGCTAGCGTCACCATGTGACAGACAGGACAGTCAAAGAAAATATTGGAAGCACAGTTAGTGTGTGAGGACTGAAGCCCTTTTTGGTGCTATTTGAAATTCGAGAATGTTACCTGGGTTTCCCCCAAGTTCTCCTAACTTAACACCCTTTGACTTCTACTTTTGGGGGACCTTAAAGGATGTGGTGTACCGTAGAAAACTGGCTACACTCGCAGTAGCTCAGAAAGAATGAAAAGGCACACGCAGCGATACAAGTGGACACTTCGGTCAGTGCTGCTCAAGCAGTAATTCACAGTCATCAGAAGTGTGTGGGTGCTGACGGTAACCACTTTGAGCACCTCTTGTAATTACAGAAGTCAGACTCGTAGTCATCTTTTGTTATCAGTGCATATTGAGTATTACCATTTTAATGCAGTTTTTTCCTTGATTAAAATGTGTATACCATTTTTTGGCACCCTCTATTTATATTGAAGGCCAGCTATGTCAAGCACTTGATTCAAGTTATCCTTAATCCTCTGAGCAACCCTGCAAAATCGTGTTAAGATCATTCCCATTTTGCATATGAGGAAACTGGGGCTTGGAGAGGTTATAGTGTTAGAGACTAATGGAGGCAGATTCCAACCACAATGGACAAACTGCTCTGGTTGTGTTCTTCCTATTCTGCCTGTGTCTGATTACAAGTCATGCTTCCAAACTTGTTTAAGTGAAAACTTAAAGGTTTAGTCAAATATCCAACTGATTCCAAATACTTTTATATTTCATAGACTGTACTTTATGGTACATTTGGGAGCAAATGCTTTTCAATGTTTATTCTTTATATTACCTACATTTAACTCTCCCCCCTCCCACCCCACCATAACACCTTCAGATCCTACTTTGCTTCAGAATTCGCACTATTATTTCATTGACTTTCTTTCTTATCATCATAGGATGTGTACACTTGGGAAAAATCTGCCTCATGATGTGATCCTCTCAAGATAGTTTCTGAATTGCAGAAAGTTTAAGTAGAGAGAGACAAAGGTTTAAGTCAAAGTTTATCTCTGAATGAAAAGACCTCTGGCCAAGGGAATTAAATGGAAACATTCTGGCCAAATTTCTGAATGTTTACTGAGGAAAAACCTAACTCACTAGACCATTCCCTACATTCTAGATTTTTGCCATCATCTGGACCCTTTAGGACTTTCTATCATGAAGGAAAAAGTGATTATTTTCCAGATTGAGTTGTTTTTATGATGAAAATTAAAGACTTCTCATCTCTGGATTTCTCATTTTAATTTACAAATATCCCATTGCATCTTAAGAAAGAGGATATTTTCTAGTTCCATCATGAAATACACTATCACATTTTACCATCAACACTTTTAATATCTACGTAACTACTTTCCTGACACTCGAGTTTTGTTTCGTTTTTTTTTTGTTTGTTTGTTTTTTGTTTGGGGTTTTTTTTTTTGTTACTTCTCACAAAGTCAAACATTGTGACAGCTATGTGGAAAATTTAATAACATAATAAATAAATAATAAAATCCAACATGGAGTGCACAACCTTTTGTCTCAGTTATCTGAATATTTTGTGTTTTCTAAAACCCTGACATAGGATAATTACTTCATTCTTTTAGATTATTTGATTATGGAGTTTAGATTATTTTGCTAATTACTAAAGCCAGTTAGGTCATACTTACTCTGTTGACAATGAAAACGATTTGTTTGAATTGAGATCTCCTTGTATTATTTCAGTCATAGCTACCTGTCAGAGAGAAAAGACAGTAATTATCAGTCTCCACATTTTCTAGTAGGGCCTCGCTACACTCTAAACTTCTATAGGGTGAGACTTCATTACGAAAGCACTAGATCTTAAGTTACTAAATGGCTTAGCATTTCCTGCACCAATATTCTGAGGACTCATTTTTGTTCTCACCCCCAGGATATAGTCTGGCTGTTCTTCCCAAGATTCCTTTCTAGGGCGTTATCAAGCTAAGTAGAATCTGTTCCTATTCCAGAGCATAGCTGAGTGCCAGAGAGCAAAGTTTATCAGACGGGAATCTTGTGTACAATTCAGGTAGGCACCAGACAAGTGGGATTAACGTTTCCACAGTGAGCCCGCATCAGCCACTAGTCAAGGCCCTACTCTGTCAAAGGAGACGGACTAACTGAATTGTAACAAATGCCTGGAGCAGGGTACGGGGACCACAGTAACAATTTTTTGGTTTCCTACTCAAAAAGACAACAACAAAAGAATAAAATTAGCCTAATTTTTGCAACAGAAGCTCTAGTCCTTGTTTGAGGACTCACTAAATTCACATGTTTACAGATAAGGCTAGGTAGACCCATCTAGCCAGTATTATTAAGGGAGATTTTGTGGTGTACAGGAGTTTTGTGAGCTGTTAAACATAGCAGTTATTAAAAATTAAAGTACGTAAACCTAAATAAATTTTAAAATTAACGGTAATAAAAAACTCTCATTTCCAAATTATTTTACTATTATTTATGCTCTATTATTACTATTAATATTTACTATTATTTATTTTACTATTATTTATGTGCCTCTATTTCCAACTCTGTGTTCAGTGATGACAATGTTGGTAGCTTGAAATCATCCATAGTGGGAGTATTTATGCCACAGAAATTGACAAATGCTGCAAATAAGGCTTGACATTTATTTTTAGTGATTGTCCAGACTTGAGAAAGTTATTGAGGACATTTTTAAAATTCAGGTTAAACTTAAGAGTGTGTATCTGTAGCTTTATATTGTGAATAGCATGAAAAAATTTGAGAAAATATTCTTTGAGTATTCAGAAACTATTATCCTATTCAGCAAAGAAGTCACTCATGGATGAGTGAAGTTCTGACTTCATTGTTTCACTTGGGTCTTATTAACGTAAAGAGAAATATAAACCCATGTTCATGCTAGCACTGCGCTCATTTCTTAATGGCATAGCTATTTCTTTACTGAATTGAATAATCATCAAGCATTGACTTGTAGTCTGATTTTGTGACACTATATTTAGTGATAGAATTATAAAAAACTGACAGTGAATTTTGTGGAAAAGAGCAAGTCAAACGGAAATTTCAAGTGTTTGGAATTTACAAAGAAAGTATTATATATTTTATTATTATTTTATATAATTTGCTATAATCCTTATACCACAAAATTTATCATAATCAGTAAGTATATACAAGTCCTGACAAATAAGTTCGCAAACTCATCCTAGAAAAAGTGCTACATACCTCATTGCTGAACATGATTGCTGTCACCTTCTAAGTACTCCCCTTGGGAAGCTATGCACTGACCCGAGTGCCTAGTCCACCCTTCAAAGCAATGTTGAAACTCTTTCTGGATGGCCATCAGAGCTGTCGTATGATCCTTGATGTCCCGAATATCAGGACATCAAAATGTCTTCCTTTCAATATTTTCTTTATCTTTGGGTAAAGAAAAAAGACACTGGGGGCCAGATCAGGTGAGCAGGGAAGGTGTTCCAATACAGGTATTTGTGTACTGGCTAAAAACTCCCTCACAGACAGTGCCGTCTGAACTGGTGCATTGTCGTGGTGTAAGAGCCATGAGTTGGTGAAAAGTTCAGGTCGTTTTTGTTTTTTTTCACTCAGCTTTTCCAGCACTTCCAAATAATAAACTTGGTTGACTGTCCATTTGGTAGAAATTCATAATGAACAATCCCTCTGATATCAAAAAAGGTTAGTGACATAATTTTGACTCCTGCTTTCAACTGACGGAACTTTCTTGGTCGTGAAGAATGGGCTGACTTCCATTGTGCACTTTGACGCTGTTTTGATAGACCAGTGTTTCATCATCAGAGATTACACAGCCCAAAACGTCGTCTTGCCTCTCCTAAAAGTCTTCACAAACTTCGACTCTCCTTTGCTTTTGTTCATTGGTGAACCTCTTCGGGACCTTTTTTCTACACACCTTTCTCATGCCAAGATTTTCAGTGAAGATTTTCCTAACTATTTTTCTATCAATGTTTACTTGGTCTGCTGTGCTTCTCACAGTCAGCCGACAGTTTCGATGCACAATTTGACAGATTTTTACAGTACTTTTGTCAGTGCTGCTCGTTACCAGCCACCCTGACCTCTCTTCATCAGTGATCTCAGAAAAACATCTAATCCATTTGTACACTGCCGTTTTCTTCAGGACATTATCCCCATAAACTTGCACTAACATGCCCCGATTTCACTTCCATTCTTGGGAAGATGAACAAGAAATTTAATGTTTGTTCATTGCTCTTATTCAAGCTCCAACCTTCTACTGATGGCACACAAAAACTCGCAACAGCAGTAATGAACACTGCCATAAGTCAATGTGAACACAGTTGTGAGAGACATAGATATACCAAGGTTATGAAAACTTGCTAAGTTGTTTGTATGCTGCTACCAATGTAAGCACACTGTGGCAAGTTCATGAACGTGTCAGACTGTGTGTGTGTGTGTGTGTGTGTGTGTGTGTGTGTACTTGTTTTCCTCCCACAGAGCCCAGTGTTAATTATTTGCTAGATAATAGAAAATAGTGAAAACCTTATCACCTGAATCCATAAAATCTCCACAAATTTCTGAGTCTTGTTTTTTAACTCCTTATTCCAAAGACACCAGCAGAAGTTTTCAAACAGAATTTAAAGTCACACCTGCACACATACACCAAAGAAAATAAAGCCATCACTACTAACCTACTTTGTATTTGAAAATCTAATCAAAGCACTTGTATCTGACATATACTGAAGTATAGTATTAATAAAAAATGAAGTCTTCTGTTAGGCCCATAGAAGTGTGCTTCAAGTAAATAAAAATGTATTCTGTTTATTAACTTACTTTTAAAAAAATAATCTGAGTTTATTTTTTGAGAACCAGCTATGTGCCAAACATTGTCCTTGGCTCTACACAGAGATAGTAAGACTTGGTGCCTGTTTTCCAGGTCAAATTCAAATATTTATTCACAATACGATCATCCCACTTTAAAAATGTTTTTTCCATTCCAAATAAATAGTAAAATTAAGTCTCAGTTTCTTAAGGAAAATTGCTATGAATTTGTGAAGGTCAATGATAATCTGAGTTTGTTTCTCCTAGAATGCTAGTACTAAACCAACAGTATTGAACATCAGCTGTGTGCTATGTTTGGTACTGGGAACATTTCTCAAAAACAATGTTTTAAAGAAGTCTGTGAGGTAAGTCCTAATATCCATTTTATACAAAAATGAGACATTATACACAAAATTAAGAATCATACTGGTAATAAATGATGGAGGAGGGATTTGAGTTCAGGTCTTTCTGATTCAAAAATTTTGCCTGTCCTTGAAAGATTTTTACCTTAAGATAAAACAAAACAAAACAAACAAACAAAAAATGTATTTTTTTGTATATCATTACCGAACACACACTGAGTCTGGAGAATTACTTTTCAACAAGTGTGGAAACAAAACTAAGTGATTGCCAGATGACCAAATTCATTTTCAGCAGCAGATACGTAGTATGAGAAAACAGTTGTCCGGAAGTGAGGGACTGAACAGACAACCAAATGTTTTGGTATCTTTTACCTTCAGCGGAAGGTAGAGAATTATATTCTGATCTTGTTGGTCATCTTTGATACTACCAGTTTTTGACTCACTCATGCCACAGGATTTAATTATTAAACTCACAGTGCGGCCAATGTAATTCCAAATTCCTCACTTGCCTCTTGTTCCATGTAAAAATGGCAATGTGCTACTTACCAATATTAATTCAAAAGTTTTTATCTCAGTTGTGCAGAGTAAGATGGTCACATAAACCAGGTAGCATGATTAGAAATAAAATAAAACAAGTTAACGTAAGATATAAGGAAGAAAGAATACACTATTTATAAATATTGGACCAAAGACATACATTTATACATATTTTTTATTTATTTTTTTTTATACATATTTTTTAAAAAGCACCAGAATATGAGATCTATTGATCTAAGACCTATTTATATGTTTTCCACAAAACACACAATTTAAAACTAGTGGCATTGCTGGTAAGAAAGACTGACACTTAGGACACTTAACTAAAGTAATGCCTGCAAAATCATGCTGCACAGTTAAATATAAAAATTGAGAACGTACACCGGAAAATGAAGGGAAACATAGGATTCTTTTGTTTTTTTATTAATTGGTTCATTTTAAGTCATCAGCTTGAGGCACTATAAATTGCAGTCTGTTGGAAACTTTGGAGAAATACCGAAAGCATAGTAAAATGACCCGAATGGGGAAATTTACCTTTGGGCAAAACTGAAAAGACTGTAGGCCCAAGAGCAGGACTAGTGGGCTGAGACATCATAGAGTCATCAGGCAGAGGAGGGGACCCTCGTCAATGGGAGACACTGTAAAAAGGATAGAATATAAAGGTTCCAAGTGTCACAGCGAATAATTAGTTAGGCCAAATGTTAGCAAAATGTTTCTGAGAGCCCTGTCAAACACTGCCACGTTGGCCTGAGAGAGATTGTTTGCATTCCAAGGGCAGTGTTCCTTCATCTTGAAAATGAATATGGATTCAATCACAGGATATCTGAAGCCATAGTTGTGTCACGTCTTCTGGTTTCTTGATTGGTGAGATAAGGGCTTCTGTGGATAATTAGCAGATACCAGATAATGTTCATTTTTGTTGCTGGAATGAAGCAAGACTTAACAATGACAAATTCACATTCATGATACCTGCCTAGAGCAGCTTGAACGCCTAGTGGAAGTAAAGAGGAAATGTATTATTTGGGGGAGGTGGAGTTATATTTGCCAGTAACAGTAATTAGCAAAACCAAACACATCACATAGTGATTATTATGAATAGCAATTATAATATCTTGTATTTGCAGAGTAATTTGCAGAGCAACACTTAATCTAGTAGTAAATCATTTGCTTCATTTTCTGGAGCATCCCAGGTTGGGGAGCTTTGGGAGATTTGTCCACGGTCATAGAACTCATGACTTGAGAAGCAAGGGCTAGAATCTAGATTTACTGCTTCTGCTTGATGCTGTCCTTTGGCTCAAGCAGTCTGCTGAATGAATAAAGCATTGTAGTCACTAAATCCACAAGATTAAAATTTTATCTAACAATTTCAAAGTGCAGAGCAAATCATTTGAAAATTACTTGTAATATCAGGTAATGTTTTTCGGCATATAATCTTGACATATCTTACTTTTTCACAATAGAAAACATCCAAAATCAAGATAACAGTGAAAGCTACCTCCATCCCCTAATTCCTTAGCAGTTGTTCTTCAACTAATTTTTTGTTGCAAATTTACAGGAAAAGTCTTTTATAAGTGAATAAAGCACAGTGCACACAGAATGGTTCTAATATCCCCATTTGGTTGGTCTGATAATTCTGAAGGACAGTATCTATTACTTAATTCAAACAATTATTTTGGTATTTTGGGATTAAATTACCAGTCAGTTTGACTAGTTATTTTAAAACTCTTAAGCATCTTGTATATGCATGTGAGTAACTCTACAGTCAAATCAGCTTTTGATTGGGTGAATTGTGGAGTGAACCAACATTTAAAAAGAGGAAAAATTTGCAGATAAGTAGAATGTCTTTTATATCCAACTTTGAAATGCATGTTCTACTTCTTTTTTTTCGTAGAGGTTTATTTTTCTGATTATTTTAGGAATAGGTTTTAACAAATGGCTTTATCATTAAAATTCATAAACAAGTATACAACAGGAATAAGAATAAATCCTAAAATCGGTAGTATTTATTATATATAGTTCATCATTTTGCTATATTCAGCTAAACCAAATGAAATTACTCTTTTGGTGAGACAAAAATGTATTGACTATTGTCTATTTCTTATGCTTCAGTCTGCCTGATTTTGTTTAAATCTTTATCAGCCATTTTCACTAGCATTCCACTAGATTTTGAAACTGATTCTACTTCTAGGAAAAAACAAAACTTACCACTATGCTAATAATTGGCTTGTTTAATTGTAGTTTTCTGGGTTGAGAAATGGAAAGAAAAAGCCTGTCCTGTGTGTGGACATTACATACAGGCATATAAACCCTCGACTACACTTATTCTGAGAATAGCCACACATCGCCAGTGGTGTGCATGGAAGTGCTCATCTCTGTTTATGCACACTATTTTTGCCATGCGTCTACTTAGAAAAGGAGTATATATTTTTAATTATACTTTTCTTAAGAACACTTACATTCTTTTTTATGATTATTAAAATAATACATTCTCTTTAGAAATTTTGGACAATTCATAAAAGTACAAGAAATAAAATTGTTCCCTTAATCTTACCATCCAAAGGAAGTCAGCATTAATGTTTTGGTTTAATTCTTTCATAAATGAAGTAAAGAATTTTTTAAAAAAACTATGATACAGAGCCTATCTTAGAAAATTTGGGTTATACTTTAGATATAATTTGTATTTGGCTTTTTACACTTTACAGTATATTGTGAGCATTTCCCATGTCATTAAATACTCTTCTAAATAACCAGAACAGATCAGCGATACTTCACTTAAAATGGTGAACAAACTGCAAAAAACCCAGCCAGAGCCTTTACCAAAGAGCTGATGCTATGAATACCAATCATAGCTTAGTTGCTGTTCCATATGTTAATTTAATTTGACAGAGTAAGAGTCTTTGAAGTCCTGATTCTCTTTTGCATCCAATAAACCAGTTTTTATAGTGCCTGAACCTTTAGACATCAGCCTGCAGCGAAACTCATGTCGGGAACTTGCTCTGAGGTCACATGGCACAATGGCCAGAGGGGGAGTCCTTTGGAAGTCTTGTGAGAGACATGAGGGGGACCATGAGGGGTCACTGGGGGAGGTGAGGGTCGGTGCCTCTGGTGATAGCATCTTATAACATACAGATTTGTTGCCATTTTATGTGAGCCTTGAAAGTTTGATTCCTACAGAAGTGGGTGTGCAATAAGCCAGCAACACTCACTAATAAGTGTTTACACACATCTTTGTGTTTATTAGTGGGCTTTGTGGCTCCGAACGGGAAGAGCTAGGCAGAAGGCTCAGTGGTGTGTGGTTTTGCTTCCCATACTCGAGCAAGAAGGCACCTCTGTAGTCTTCCCCACCGTCAACGCTTAAAATATGGGTGTGAGTTGGTTCAGAACACAAATGTTTTGGGGGAATCTTTTTGTTTAACACTGATTATAGTTGTTGATACTGGTTAGAGGGGTGGAGGAGAAAAGAGGGCATTAAACAAGAGGATCGAAATGAAGTTAAAAATAAATTATACTGTGAACATTAAGTCCTACAGAGGAAGGATTTTGAATTTTCTTTTATTTTTCTGTGTTTAGATTAGAAGTTCTTTGAGGGCAGAAAGCCATGCGTATAAGGTACTACAAGCTTGGGAACTGACTATTAGAGCTTTACTAGTATCAAATATAATGTTGTCATTGCTACCAACATTAAAGATTAAGACCTTGTTAAATTGGGTTTCATTCACAATTACTGTTATCTACAATGTGTCAGACTTATGCAAGGTTAGCGCCTATTCCAAAGGTAGGTGGGCAGTCCCTGCAGCTCAAGATGCGTGATAACCAAATATGTGAACTGTTAACTCCCATAAAAAGGGGTAAGGACTCTGGGACAGTCCTGTGCAAAACGGTCCAGGCCTCACAGCATTGTCCAAAGTTAGGAGATAACCCACCAATTAAGGACCATGATGGAGAAAATAAAAAAGAAGCTATGTCCCTCTTTAGAAGCACCTGGAAGGTAATATTCTTTGGGGAGTTCTTCAGTAATGACAATTTGGGAATAAGGAACAGAAAAATGGAGTGGCCACTTAGGAGGCACAGAACTAACATTCAGGCAAATTGGTCATTAACGGGAAATTACTAGAAAAGTGCTGTTTTTCCAGTAAGGATGTTCGTAAGTTACGATCTTTTTGTGGTTGAGTGGTTCTGGGATGTGGTAGATGTGGGATTAAGCAGCTGCACTAGACAGTAATGATGTAATTATGTTTCCAACATAATTTCCAGTTCTCCTACCGCTCCTGGGTGGTATCACCTATTACTGTGACCTAAGTTCCATACTGGTAGTCCTTCACCTTCTGTCATTGCTTTCCAGTCTTTTGCAAAGATAGCTTGACAGTCTCTACACTAAATTACTCAGTGTATACTTCTTTAAATGAAAAGTAACACTACTTGTCTTAGTTTGTTCAGGCTGCTACAGTACCACAGACTGAGTAGCTTACCATCAACAGAAATTTATTTCTCATAGCTCTGAAAACTGGAAGACCAAGATCAGGGCAACAACATGTACAGGTGAGGTCCCTGTTCTAGGGGGTAGACTTCTCCTTGTGTCATCACATGGTGGGAGGCCAAGCAAGCTCTCTGGGGTCTCTTTTATAAGGCATTAATCCCATTCTGAGGGCTCCTCCTCATGGCATAATCACCTACCAAAGGCCCCCCCTCCTAATACTATCACTTTGGGGGTTAGGATGTCAACATATGAATTGGGGCAGGTGGAGGGGAGTAGCATATTCCGACCAAATATCTATAGAATGGGCCCATTAAGCAGAGGTGGAAAAGGCCAAAGTAAAAAATCAAGTGGACCAAGAATTTGCCTAAGATTTGGTATAAATTTGTATTTGCTTAACTTCTTTTGATGGTGAGTTACGGTATGGGAGAAAAGGCACTCTAGATTGCGGTGCCTAGCTTAGTAACAGCCACTGCACACTGCAACTTGCAGCCCATGTACAGCCTGGGCTTCCTTTTCCTTCTTGGGAAAAAGTGCAGAGAACTGTTGGCGTGAGCCATGAACCATTAGCCCCAACTTGGAAAATCACACACACACACTGTCGTTTTGTTCTTGAGTCTCTACTCCCCTATTTGTGTAGATTCTTAGTCATACTTTTCAACGTCTTCTGTAGACTTTTTTCTATGTCGTTAAAGTCTTGTTCACTTCTCTATATTTCCCTTGTCCACATCCCTTCTTTTCTTTGCTTTCCTTTGTCTTTCTCTTTATTCATTTCCTCTTTGCATTCTCAGTATGAGACAATTTTGGCCCCCATTGTTGATGAACAATGGGGTTAGATATTCTTCTGTTCATTTGTCCACAGCATCTCTCTTAAGGTACAGGGTAGTAGCTATGTTGTAATTACTTGATGACACATCTGTTTCTGCCTTGACGGGACTTTCTTGGCATGTAATGGGCACTTACTAAATGCTCCTGTTTTTAACTTACAATTTCAATAAGAAAGTTTATTCTGCTTTCCAGATAGACAGTTTACTGACTTTTGGAACCCAGTTCCTTGTGTAGGTTGAAGACTTCCTGCAACGTGGTCCAACTATAGCAAAAGGCATTTTGTTGCAGAAGTGTAATCTTGATGCTTTGGCCCCACCTGAATTCCACCATAACTGCCTTTACAACATATATCCTGCCATCAGCTTAAAGAGGTTTAGTTCTGAACACGTCCGCAGGCAGAGGATTTCTTTTGCTCTCTTACCTAGGAAGCTGTAGCTCAGCACACTGTTTGACTGTCTGACTTTAATTTTTCTTACTTTTTAAACTGTTGATTAATTTTTACAAAACAAGTAAATAAATCAGTTTTGTATATTATACTCAATAATTACATGTGAGTTATTAAATAATTTTAATAACAGAAAGTACATCTAAGTCTTCTACTGTGTATCTGCATGTAAACCCTGTACCTGGAAGCTGCAACACTTTCAAAAGAGCACATCAAAGTCATTGTTTTGCCTGGCGCCAGTACAGATTTCTGCTGGGACCTGTCCCATTTAATATAAATTATATTACCTGTGGAATTTAAGAGGATGTAAGGTGTAGCATTCCCTGCAGGCAGGAAATTTAAACTGGATTGCTTTTATTTTTTTTAAACTCCAGTTTGTTCCTGTAATATGGAATAGTTAGCATGCCTAATTTCTGTTTAATCTTTTTACAGGCATATTTTGAATTTTGCATTCATATGGAAGACAAATTCAAAAACCCAGTTATTCTCTCAATCTAACTTGAGAATGAAAAGTATCTAAAGCTAGTGGTATGAAAGCTTTACCAGAATATGGTGATGTGGGAAAGAAATCAACTCTCCCCACCCCTGCAGAAAAGAATAATGAAGAGAATAGGGGGCTTTGACCTAATTTAACTGAGTCATGCCTCCAGCCTGATGTCATGCCTCTGTTTTGCCTATATAGACATTAATGTAGGAGTAGAACATCGTGGGCAGGAATATGGAGACATAAACCTCATGTTCGTTAAATCTGTTGAACACAATTTTATACCCTGCTAATAGGACCAAGATGTGGCAGAAACACACGCCAGCTCAGCTATTCACATGAAGAGTTCCAGCCTTCCACATACACACACACACCTCTGGTGACCCAGTTCTTGGAACTGACATCCCTGATGCCTGTGATCAGCCCCTTTGGCCCTTGTGATCCTCGGATATAAGATTGCTGCATAAATATCATCTTGGGTGTGAAATGTGTAAAGGCAACATTTTCATTCAGCCCAAAAAGAGATAGATAAAAGTTAATAGTACAAAAGAGACTGTATTGAAAAGAGAGAGGAAGAAAGGAAAGAAACAGAGATAGGAATGGAGAGAGGGAGGGAAGGAAGAAGACTAGAGGAGTTAAGACCAAAACATTGCAAGTAAGCTCTATCTATCTCCTTTGTGTGTGCTCTTGATACTCAGGCCATAGCCTTGTGCCCTTATCCATGGGACATTATGGCGGAAAAAAATGCTCCTTTCCCTGCTCCCAATGGGAAGAAGATGCCTCTGATCCATCTTTTAATTCAGTCATTGTCTTACTATTCTCATAAGATAGGACCTCATCACCAGAAACAGATACTTTCTTGGAGTTTTGTTGTTGTTGTTTGTCCAATAATGCAAATAATCTCTTGAAAACAAATATTACAATTATGAACAATAGTTACCACTTACAGAGCACTGTGTTAAATATTTTATCTCTTACTTAAAAATCTTTATTTCTTTCTCAGGCTTCACTCCCATAAAGTACTGTTGTCCTGATTTTATAGATTATTAAGTAATCTGTTATATAGCTTTAGCCATGAATATAAGCACATATAGTTGTTAATGCTACATAAGACCTTGCTGTTTCCCCTTTGTTCCTGCATTCAGTTCTTTCTGTCACCTGTGGTCCCTGTACTGTATCCTAGGCAACTTTTTTTTACAGTTTCCTCCTGTTTTTCACAGTTTCCTCCTTTTTTTCCTTTTAAAAATAACTCCTTATTAATTCTTGGAGTACTTTCCAAATTAAACTGAAACTCATACCCCCATGTTTTTCTCTTGCTTTCTTACTTGCTTTTCTTTTCCTTAAAAAAGGCTAAGTACTCTTTGTTGTAAGGGTTGACTGAGCTCAAAGGCCCAAGTTCAACTCTTAATTTTTTAAACTGTGTAGACTAAGAAGTAGCAGTTAGTAGTCACTAAATGTCAGTAGTTAAGAAACCTAGTTTTTAGCCTTCTCTTGACTCCATCCCCATTTAAGTTTATTTGTTTTAGCATTGGAGCATCCACAGACTGCAGCAATAATTGGGATTCTTGGGAGTAGTTATAGCATTAAAAAATAAGCCCTCACAAGTGCAAGGGACATTTTCTGGCCTGAAAACTGATACATAACTAATAGAAACTCAAGTCTTTTTCAAAGCAAGGTTGCATATCCAAGTCACTTGGATTACTTTGATAACTTGTAAGCTGGAGGCAAAAACAAGTTTAGAAGATGCCACTGTGCTCAAGTGTTGGGTCTAGGAAAGAGCTGGTTTTGTTGTTAGAAAAACAGATTTTTCCAAGATTGGGATAGCAGACGTGCTATCTCTATCACTTGACTTGAAAGTTAGTTTTAGATAAAAGGATAGTTTAATAACGGGGCTGGTCATTGGGAGGATCAGGCTTCTAACAACCTTACTATGCTTTCAGCCTTCCCCGGAAGCAGGTGACACGGTAGTCAAGTCAGTGTTCACATCCTCTGCTCAACAGAGCAGCTTCTCTGCTGGCACATGGCTTGGCAGAGCTCCAAGGAAAGCTGTGTGATGATAGCAAGATTAGGACACAGGAAACAGGGCTGGGTCCTGGGCTCTAAATTGTCTATTTCTCCTTTTCCCTTAGCGTGGTCGATTCTACTGACATGGACTATCCCAAAAGCCAAGTCTCCTAAAAAGCACTTGGTCATTTGAATTCCCATGATATCAGACAATTTCATATGGGACCCCTGTCTGTCTTCCTTGCCATACTTACGTTGATGGGATCCCTTACACGGTAGCCTCCCGCAACCTACCACTCAAAGATGGGGGCACCTTTGTAGAAAAATAATATACCCTGTGAAGTTTCAGTATTGTTGAATCTCCAAGACTTGGGATGCATCACATTGAGCTATGTATTTATCAACAGTTTTGTGCTTGAAATTATTTTACAAACATGGCCAAACCAAAATGAAATTTATTATGGTGCCATCTCTATACTAAATTCTGCTCTTTATGGATCTGGGAATATCTATACTTACAGATAATCATATGGAATCTCTAGTGTCTAAATCAGGGCTTTTAGACTGGTACTCCCTGATTTAGACACTGTAACTTGTTTAAAATTTGTTACCTATAACAATACCTTCTTCCCATTAGTTTTTCTGTTTATATTCTATTTACTATCCCCAAACACCCAATTGCTGCAATCCTTACCACATTTCCCAGAATAATTCTGAAGGTAAATTAGAAACATTTAAAAAAATTTTTTTTAATTCCTGCATATTATTTTGGTAAACTAAATAATTAAAACATTTTGAAATGTTAAAGCGAATTTGATATGTCGGTTTTTAAAAATATTTTAGCATTTATTTCTCTATGAGATACACAACTTTAACATTTTTCAGTGTTGCAAAAATAGTCAAAATATTGTGACCTCATCTGTTTCCATTTGAATGAATGAATGAATAAACAAATGAAGGAAAGAATGTTCTGAGTGAAGTCCTCATAGTGGGCTTCAACAACATAAAGAACAAAAGCTTTTAGACATTGCTTCCCACTCTCTACAAGTATTATAAAACGAGTTTCATCGCCATATCTATAGAGGGACCTGACTGTCCTAGATACTTGAGGGGGGGGGGGTTACATTTTTTCTTACTCTTAATTACCAGTTTTATTTAGCAGTTCTTCATCCTTGCAAGCAGTCTCTAGAGTTTATAAATGATTCGCATCAAAGTTAAGGAAACAACCTGAGGTGCAAGGTTGATAGACAGCCAACCTTCAGAATGTGTGTGAAATGCAGGTTAAGATTCTGGGAAGAATCCTTGATTTGGGATCTGTTCAGAACTTAATGTCAAGTCGTAGCTCTTGGCAGTTATTAACTGGATAAGTCCCCTAGCCTCTCCAAGGCCCAGTTTTGTTTAACTCTAAAATATAAATGGTCATGAGATGGTAATGCCCAATACGTAGGGCGATATGAGAATTAAATGGGGCATTATATATTTTTTAACTGAAATCACTATTAAATCTATATAAATATAAAAAGCCAGTTGCTTTGAGGATTATAAAAGCTCCTAAAGTGGTCCTTTAGCACATGTGTATTCCTGCTGGGAGGCAGGACCACCCTTAAATGCTGCCTTTCAGGTAAAAATCTATATTTTTTGAAAATGTTTTCGGAGGAGGTGCTGCAGGACTTTGCCCCACAACGACAGTTACACCAGACATGATTAAAACAGAAGTGTCCCGTTATTTATAATCACGATTCTCTTGTTTTCTTTGTATTCCCCTATCCAACATTTCTTCTATTCCTCCATTCTTGCTGCTATTTCGTGCCATCTGGAGCCTGCCATTCATTCTGGGGTAGTTTCCTTCTCCTCTTTCTCTCTGGGTAACTCCTTCGGTGGTTTCTTCCATTTTAAACAAACTCCACTTTTCATCTCCTTACCGGGCTCATTTGTCTTAACCTCTGCACAGGAAGAAGATTCCACAATGTTCCTCAGCCACTAACTCCAATACATGCAACCCTCTGGTGAGGAAGCTTTCCTTCATGTTACAGTTGAAGCCCATTTCCTGTTCTGATTGCTTCAGAACAAGTTTCAAAACAGCTGGTTACCATCCTTTAGGTTCGTCCTTCCGAAACAGTACTTCAAAAACACTCTGTCACTTCTCACTTGTTTTGTCAAGCATGACTTATGGAACTTCCTTTAACTTTTCCTCGTCAGGCATATCTTTCAGCCTTTTAATAAGCAGCTTGGTGTAAGTGAAAGAACATGGCTTTGTAGTCAGACCTGGGCTGGAATCGGAGCCATGGAACTCACTAGCTGTTTGACCCGGGCCAGAGCGCGTAACTTCTCTGACAGCAATTTCCTCAGCTGACAGGTAGCGTCGGTGGGTCCCATCTCACATGGTCCTTGTTAGAATTGCTGATGCATTTAACGTTCCTGGTGTGTAATCAATGCCGTAATAAATGTCAGCTCCCTTTCCCTCTTCTTCTCTTTGTGACTGTCCTCGACATCAAATCACTATTTCCTACTAGTTTTGGAGCCTAGAATTGAATGCAGATGTAAGAATTTTAAACAATTCTGCTTACCTGTCCCTCAGAAACATGCTTTTTTGTTTTTCTCCATCATAACTGTTTGATCACTAGAGCTCTTCTGAGGTGTTCATGCCATTCCCATACTCGTCCTGATACGTCCACAGGGCCAAGCTGCTTCTAAGAACCAGCTCTGGAAAGAGAACATCCAAAAGAAACCATATCAAAAGGAGTCATTTACTTGGCTTTGGAGGAGTCCAGGATAGCTCTTGACCTCACTATCACTTTGAGGAATTTCCCTAGATCGCTATGTGACTTATCTGTGATTCTCTCCAGTATAGGACCCATCAGATGTCCTTCAGATCACTTCCAAACATTGAGTTACTCATTCCTCCGTTTCCACATCAGGTCTAGATGACTCCTGCATGCAGTTTCACTGCTGCCCACTGTGACACCCTTGTACGAATTAGAAAAAGGCACTGCTCTGCTCCCCGCAGGCGCCACGCCACGCCCGGGAGTCGAGGCCCAGAGTGGAGGCTGGGCTGGACTTTGGGCACCCTTGGACGGGAGAAACCTTTCTGCAGAAGCCACCGTATTGGCTCTGGTGTGGTTTAATTTCATAAAGCAGATGCTCAAAACGTACTCACTGTCTTTGTCTCTCTGGTGTCATCTAGTATCCACCTTCCTTTCTCATTCCATTGGCCTTCTCCTTTTCCACTTTTATAATGTGTAAGTAACCTTTCATTCCCTGCTTCAGATTTGCTCCAGTTACTTCTACTGATTCAAGCTCTTTTGTTACATGCTCCTTGAAATACCTACCTTGACTTATATTTTTTGTGGAGTTACTTTTTGTGTTTAAACTTTGGGTGATTTGGGAGTCAACCAAACAGATTTTCCTAAAATGTCAACATTCTATTAATAGATTCTTATTAAAAGTAAATTGGCAAAATCTACATAGTTAACTCATTTCAGTATTGCTTCCTCTCTTCTGTGTACCTCCTCTGGAGATGACCCTAATGAGCATTTCCATGGCCTAGACTGAGGAAATGGGAGGGGAAGAGACCGGGATTGCCTAGAGACTCAGGGAATCTATACACTCACTTTCACAGGAAGTGAGAGTGTGGCCATTCTGAGGGGTAATACCGTGGATTTCTCGTCCTTAACAGGCAAGAGGATCCTTTCACACTGTGTTCATCTTTGGGCAAATCCCACAGAGAACAATAAGGGGGTGCAGTGAACAATTAGATTTTCCAAAGCTCAGCCAAGTCAGTTTGGGTGATCATCAAAGTTACAAGTCTCAGCCAGCTGGTTCTCTTGTCCAGTAACTAGTAGTAATTCTTAAATTCATCTCAAGGAGGTGGAAGAATACTTTACTGGGGGGGAAAAACTATGTAAAAATGGATACAATTAGGAAATGAGATACTTGAAGATAAACCAGAGGCAAAATTTCTTGACAGCATGATGAACTAGACAGCAGATAAGTCTTGTAATGGATATTCCTGGAATGCCATTATTGAGTTGGCCTGGTCTCCATTTTTCTTCCTCTATTTCTAATGGGCCTGTTAGACCAGTGCCTCCCTGGGAACAGAAGAATAAAACAACTGTGGAGTTAAGTAAATAGAAAAAGCTAATAAATATTCATATAACGCCAGCTTGAGGCGCTTCTTTTATGCTCTGTAAATCACCGGGAAAACGTGACAGGAACCACTCCTGATCTGTTGGAGGATGTGCCGAATACCCCAGGAAAGTTTCTGCTCGTTACTTCTTCGAGCTTGTGTGTGCGTATATTTTACTTTGAGAAATTTAATGTCTGAAATAGTTCTTGGGCTGGGGACATGGTGGGCAAAGTTTGGGCCTGAGGAAATAATACAGAGAAAGAGTGACTAGGGCTTACTAGAAGACTTGAAGGGACAGTGCAGGCAAACGGGCAGGGAATGGAAGGAGGAGACTGGTGGGAGATAGGCCCCAGGGACGGGGGCCCCCAGCACCTCTGCTGCTTGCGGGGAGGTGGGGAGCAGAGGCAGGCTGGGGGAGAGGTCATGAAATCTGGTTTTGACCTGTTTGCTTTAGATGACAGTGAAATATCCAGTGTATATATATTTTGTAGACATTGAGAAATATGTGACAGAAGAAAGGGTGAAAGGTCAGCTGGAGATAGGGACTGGGGCTCATCTGAGTGTAAGTGCTCATCGAATCCGTGTGGGTGCACTCAGGAAGCTAGCAGGGAAGGAAAAGGGGAGCAAGGCCCTCACGGCTGAGGCCCGGGGGCACTGAGCGATGCTGCGGGAGGGAAAGGAGAGGAGTCGAAGAAGAAAGAAGCAGCAAGTGGAGATATTTAAGAATCCCCATGGCCTCTGTCCCATGCCACCGGGCCCTTGAGGATGTTGGGAAGCACGATGCCTGTGGAAGGTGGCCCAGCTAGATCCCTACAACTCGGAAGCCACTGAGCAGTGTAGCACAGAGTGGCAGTGTTTGATGGTTCTCATGAAAGCATCGAGCAAGAGCGAAGACTGCAGACAAGGAGGCAAATCGGGGGCAGAATCTGGGTCTGGTCTTCTTCCTTCACATTGTCCAGCACAGTGTTTTGTAAGACGGCATTTGTTTAATGAATGAATGAATCAATGAATCAGTCAAATAAACAAATGTAAGCCATCATGATTTTTTTTCTTTATAAAAGGATAATAGCATAGTGCAAAATAGTGCCTATACATGTTGCTGGTAGGCCTAACAGGTAAAA
The DNA here is from genome assembly GCA_004026885.1 of Lyroderma lyra. Lineage (NCBI taxonomy): Eukaryota > Metazoa > Chordata > Mammalia > Chiroptera > Megadermatidae > Lyroderma > Lyroderma lyra. Next base: position 86,285 of record PVJL010001403.1, on the reverse strand, counting down.
CAGGCAGAAAGGAGAAAAGGAGTTGAGAAGAGAAAGGAGAAGGCAGAACCTGGGAAGAGAGGAGAGGGTAGGTGTGTGAGAAGGCCAGGGTTTTCTTGGAGTTGAGGTCAGAGAGGTAAACAACCTAAATGTATGGATTTGGCCTTTAATTTGCTTGTATCTCTAGCCGTTTCTCAAACATTCATCTTGTCTCTCTGATGGAACTTGAAGCTTCTGGATAAAGACAGAAACTAATTTTGAGTATCTCTTTAGTACCTAATACAGTTCTACAAACATTTACTCTCAATGACTGGTGGAGAAAAAGAAAGGCAAGTTTTTCAGTGATTTCTAAAAGTGTATAATTATCTAGAAATTTAGGCAGGGAGAACATCCAGTTTTGGTAAATCAAATTTTCTCAACTCCGAGGAAGCTTTTAAGTTGGATTTTCTAAATAATTTACTCAAAGCCCTACCTCTGGAAGAGTGCCTAGATGGGTTGCTTGTGAAATGCCCTTGAGAACCAGCTATGCAAACATCCTTCCTAATCTTAGCAAAATGAAGAAATGGACCTAGAAGTTTTGAAGTATACTTCTCTCTCTTTTCTCACTCTGTTTTTGTTCTGTTTTCGTAAGAATACCTCTCAGTAATAATGTGAATAAGAAAAATGGCTTTCAAGCATCAAAAACATAATTTTCAACTTTTCATAATTAAAAAAAAATCTGAGCACATTTTTCTTAAACTTTTAAGAAATAAAATTCACCTTTTGGCGGAGATCAGGATGAAAGTGTTGACAAAAGGCAGAGGCTGGAGACTCTGAAGATAGTCTTGGGAATGACATCTGTGTGTAACTTTATCGTGTTGTACCATAAATGCTCCTATCAGGGCAATGAAGAGAGAGTCAGAAAAGGCAACAATGTTACTTATTTTAAATATATTAGCGTTGTTTGCATCCATTTCCTGCCAGTAATTCCTATTTTTAGAAGCGATGTCAATGATACTGTACAGCAAGAGATACCAGTGGGTTGACCATATGTTTCAAAGCACCTCTACACGTAAAAAAATGTTCTGCAGGTTTGAGAGGTTACTGATCTGGTATATCTCAGCAGGATGAAAAAGAAGGGGGAGGTCCAGACAGTCTTACTTCATCTGATAGAACTTTCTGACAGTAAATGGACAATTATAAGATAAAAACTTTTTTTATCAGACCTCACGTGTATTACAGCCATATTGTTTTGGGATCGTTACACGGTATAGACTTGCTAATCCCAAACACGGGAGATAGCAACCACTGCAAAAATATAGACTGGCACCCTGCGAAGAACGAAAACTAGTCATCATTATTCACCATCATGTGTGCATTGGGCATTTTGGTGTACTTGTTAAATGATACATCAGACACTATCACTAATGAAAATACAGCAATGGCCCATGAGCTCTTAGCTCAAAAAGTTAAAGTGAATTAAGCAAGATATCTAATAAAAAGATAGTAGTGGTCCTAATGGAAAACCATATGCGTGCTGATTTGATCTGCTTTTCTATTTCCACTTCTGTCTGCTTTTCATAAGAACAGGTGATTGCAGAGAAGACTTGAGCGTGATTACAGAAGGCAGGCTTCTATACTCAGCTAATTCCGAGCTTTAGAAGCAAGAAAGTAAGTTGACAACCTAAGGAGATGCTTTAGTAAATAAGGGCAAGTGTTTCCAGTGCAGATCTTTGCAGGTGAAATAGAATTTACAAAACAGAAACTGAATACTATTTCAAAAGAAAATACAATAATCCTTAAACATTTATGTATATCTTTTCCCAACTCTGGAAAGATAGAACAATTTGGAAAGGTGTGGCATATTCCATTACTTGCCATTAAGTAATAAGAATTCAAATATCTGTGAAACCATCAACACCACAGAAAGTCATGTCATAGAATCAAATAGGTGGTAGAATATGTATATAAATTACAAAATATAACAAAAACGTTTTTACCGGGTAGTGTTCAGATCTGCTGGCTGTTTTTCTGCGGCATTGCTTAGTATTACCCTGTTTTACCTCAATCTATAAAGGATTCAAGACTGCATAAAAAGGGCACAATGGACCTCAGGCAATCTGGGCTTTTACTGGTCAAAGATGGACTCTGAGGTCCATGAAATTTAGTAGTTTGTCATTCTTCTCAGGCACAGAGTTCAGTTCTGGCTCTGGGAAGCTGATCTTTGGGAGAAACTCATTTAGTTTGGATGAAGTGACCCAGCGCATTGCCAACAGTCACATCCCAATGCGACTTGGTCGTTTCCCAATTTGAGTTTACGTGGTAACTCTCTTTAAGAGACTAAACAGTTGTTTTAGTTTCTTTGTGAAAATAGCTATCAAGTAAGAGATGAATCCTTGGTCAAAGTTGGAGAGGGCATTGGTCTTAGTAGGAGGATATATGCACAGGAAACATTTGCCTCTAGATAGTAATACAGTTTCAGAAGGAATCTCCAAACCTGAGAAAAATATTTCCTGGATTTTCAAATTTAGAGAGTGTGAATTTGGGGGTTTGCCAAATCCTCAAAAACATCAAGGGACTACTAAAATATAATAGGAAATTATAGAGAAAAGAAAAAAGATGAGGAAAATGTAAAAGAATTGTTTAAAATGTGTATTTTAGATCCAGCTCTCTTACTGTTAACCGCATGGCCTTGGGCAAGGCCCGTCTGACCATTTCTTTGGTGTTGCCAAATTGAAAGCAAGGTGAAACTGTCCCTCCTCAGTGATCGGCGAATTTATTGGGTAGATTTGGGCCCAGTCAAGTAAAGGAGACGCAAAAAACTCCCAATGGTCCTATTTATAAGGGAGGTCCTCAGGGAATAAGAGGACGAGATTCTGGGTCCTTTCCCACTCCCAAACCAAAGCAGCTCTGTTTTTATCATTTATATAAACTGGTATTCTAAAGACTGTGAGGAGAAGGGGGAGCTGGGGAGAGTAGAAGCACTCTTTGATACATGAACAGTGGTCAGCCACGGGGCTTCCCTGTGCTCCGCGCAGGTCGCTGTCGGTTCCCAGGCTGTCGGGGAACGAGCTGGAACAGTAGTGGGTTGCCCTTGCCAGCTCTAGCCCTGAACCGAGCCACACGGACTGCGATGCTGCAAATAAACAGCTCCCTAATTCGCTCAGTGAATACCTTAAGTTGCTATAGGTTCCTATACACAGTGGGAGCCCAGACGAGCGTGTTAGGCCACTGATACAGGAGCCATGCATGGCTTCAACTTGGAGCTTTCAAGTTTGTCTGATAAGCAATGCTAAACCTTTATGCCCGGGAGAGCGCTTTTCCCACACCCAACTCCAGCCCAGCCCCGGCCTGCATCGGAGCGGCACCTGGCACTACCTGACGTCCCTCCCGCTGGAATTAAGGTCTGGATTGCCGTGGTCTGTCCCGGGCCTTGGAAGCTTCGCCCACTTCCTCTTCTTTGTGTTATTGGAACTAGCTTTCAATCGAACCCCCTTTGAAGTATAAAGTTCTGTTCATATCCCCGCGTCTGACGGTTCTAATCCCTTCACACTCTCTGCTATGCCTGAGGATAGTCTCCGACTTTTCCATCGTGATCGTTTCTGGGCTGTGCATTGGACATAGAGCAGGCACTCACACTTTGTAAATATCTTGGGGTTACAGACCACAGTTGCCTTCTCTCTCAGCACGGCCTCCCACCACACAAACACGCACGCACACACAAATGCACACACGCACATGCACACATGTACTCACGCACACACACACAAATTACACACACACGCACGTACTCACACGCACACACACACAAATTACACACACACGCATGTACTCACACGCACACACACAAACGCACGCACACACAAACGCACGCACAAACGCACACACGCACATGCACACATGTATTCACGCACGCACACACAAATTACACACACACACACGTACTCACACGCACACACACACAAATTACACACAAACGCACGCACACAAACGCACATGCACACACGTACTCACGCACACACAAATTACACACACACGCACGTACTCGCACACACACACAAATTACAAACACGCACGCACACACAAACACACACACGCACATGCACACATGCACTCACGCACACACACAAATTACACACGCACGTACTCACACGCACACAAATTACACACAAACACGCATGCACACACAAACGCACGCATACGCATGCACACACACACGCATATGCACACACGTACTCACACGCGCACAAATTACACACACACAAGCACGCGCACGCGCACACACACGTACACAGATGCACACATGCACTCACAAACACGCACATACGCACACGCATACACGCACGCATACAAACACACGCACATACGCACACGCAGACACACACATACGCACACATACACACACGCACGCGCGCGTGCACCTCTTGGAAATCACCTGAGATAGTGGTGACTGTGAGGCCTTTGGCAGAGGATACTTTGCTGTGGACTACAGTAGAGTGCTGTGTGGCCCACAGACTCCTCCTGCCTTTCCGTCCCCTCAAGATAATGGCCTCACGTATTTTCATACATACAAGTATCAGTTTATTTCCCCTTTCTTTCTCTCTTCCAGGTCCTCCCAGTTCTTTCAGAACATGTCTTCCCATTTTCTTCCATGCCTCTTCTACCATTTTGTCATATTGCTAGAGTGGCCCTGGCAACACACATATCAGAGAAGAAAGAAACCATATGTTTTGAGGTAAAATTTTAATAGAATAAAGAAAGAATGCCATTAATCTCCAGCCCTTGAAAATGCCCAGAAGCTCCCATTCATACCCTCCTTAAAAGTTTCCATTCACTGTCTTTTATTAAACTCTGGTATTTCTCACATGTCAAATTCCATGATGAATTTTTAAAATATTTCTTACAAACTTTTGTCTAACTCTTAATTAACTATAAATAGGTCAAAAGTATTTTTATATAATATCTATTATGAATGTGATACATTTTGGGTTATAGGTTTTTGTCACTCAGCCTGAGACTCTAACCACCATTTATAATCTTTTTTTTTTTTTTTTACTCAAGGGAAAACATCTTCCATATTTAAAAAAAATCGACACCCAACTCAACTTTTGACAGCTTCTGTTTTAATAAGAACTTGGTTGTCCCTGAGCAGTAGGAAATTCTAGCTTGTGAAATATTACTAAGGAAAACATCATAGGGATAGCAAGGAAATTTCGTATCTGAGACCCCTTGGAAAGTAACCTGAAGTGGTTAAAATTGATAATGAGCAGACTGGACCCCAGAATTCTGGTTCTGCTCCTAAGACCATCTTTATCTTCAGTATTCTGCTTGCAGCTCACTGTATTTCATGTACACTGCCTCGTATTTGTCTAACACAGGGCTTCATGGTAGAGCACTTAGTAACTGCTCCCGGAAGTGAATGTAACCCAAGGTTAATTAATGGTTCTTCACCTCAGATTGGAAGTAGAAGTGAAGTTAAATGAAAAACATTCTACAGTCATCAGGTTAAATCGCATCGAATAATGACTACATTTTCAATGAAGGAAAGAATCCGATGTTGGGGAATTTTCAGTTATGTGCGCTGAGAATGGAGATGTGAATGTGTGTGTGTGTGTCCTTACATACGTTCCTGCATAGTAGAAGGAAGGAAGTTGTGAAAGCAGAGAAAATAGAGCTATTGACTGAAGAGCCATAAAGCTGTTTTTAGAATGACTACTTCTGTTGTATTGGGGAATGCTTCCTTTGAGAAGGGGTATATTATGCATCCTCTTTCCATTAAGTCTATAATGGGAATAAAGTAGGAGGATAATATATTACTGACTCCCAAGGACCTCTTATCAACACAGCCTCTATTCTCATCACACACCTGCTTAGAGCAAAACAAATTAAACCTTCCGTTCGGAGATGCCAACCCAAGACAATCAAGATCTCCACTAAATCACACTATTTATGAGGGAAGCTGCTGGTTTTTGGAAAGTGTCAACTCCGCCCCTGAAAGCAGAAGGCACAGCTAGCACAGCGGTGCCTGTGGTTTGAGCGTTAAGTCAGTTTCAACAGTGGCAATGTCTAGGAATTGTTTACAAAACAGTGTGGGGCTTCCTGCTCTGCATGAAGATTTATTTGCACTTGGCAACTACTTGGGTTATTGTGGAACAAGAAGTTTACTTCTCAATAGTTTAACAAATTATTGGCTTAACTGTGTCTCCGTAGAATTCATTCCTGGGAGGTGGGGTGGGGGTGGTAAAGGAGAGCTTTTTAAGGCTAGTTTACAGTTTTGAGTTTTTAAAGTAATAGTAGCAGTTTTCCCCCAAAGCACAACAGCTGTGGTAAAATGCTGTTTCAACCCAAATGCAATTTGCGTCCTGCATGTTTAATTTAAACTTTAAAATAAGACAACGTCAATGTTTAGCAATAAAAAAAATGGCATTTAATCATTAAACAACCATGGTTTTCTTTTGCACTTTAAACCTGCATTCAATCAGTTGGATGCTGGTTTACAGTCTGTTTAACTGCAGACATCACAAAGGAAAGGTTAGCAGGATCACCACCAGCAGTAGGAAGCTCTGAAACACCCCATTGTCCATGAAACATTCAGCTAGAGGCTCCTTCAGCTGTCACACTAGGCTCCAGGGGAGGGATGTGGCCAGAAAAAAATGCAAACTTTAATTCCAGAAACAGCCCTGTGTTCATTCAAGGAAAGAAAAAAGAAGTGTTCTTGCATTCAATCTTCTGCCCAGCCACGCTGATCATTGTTAACTGTGCCCTAAGCAGGGTCTTCCTGCTGCTGCAGTGTAACCGGGGAGGCTATGTCATTGCACACTCCAAGGGGGGAAAGGCCTGGATGTTCCTCTTATGTAAAAGGAAGGAGAAGTTGCAGTATTTTATGACCTTCTGTCAACACATGGGAAGTTTTATCACTCATTTTAAAAGTAAAACTTAACACCATTTTCAAACCCGTCTGACTTCCAGCCCGGGATTGTTTTTACAAAATGGCCCCTTTCTCCTCCAATCAGAATGGCCACAGGTGCCTCTTAGTTGCCGAAGCTATAGGAATTGAATTTATTCCCTTCGTGACACCAAGAGAGTTTTCTGAAATGTAATTTGATGAGCTACAATCCATGGTCGCACCAGGCTCGAGTAAGGGATCACAACTTCTCTGAAAAGATAAATTGCTGCTTTACCACAGACTGTTTTTCTTTTGATTTCTGATTCGACCTCTGTTGGGTGTTCCTTTGTACTGCCAAATATATACACCACACTGGAAAGACAGCCCTGCACTTTTAAGTGGCCAGGTGATAGACACACTTGGTAATTATTTCAGTTTTGAAGAAGGCAAAGACAAAGAGTTCTTGGTGTTTTATAGAATGGCAAAATGGACGGAGATCTCCATTTGAGATGGAGAAATGGACAACTAGAGAGTTCAAAAGACTTGCCCAAGATCTTACAGCTAGTTAAAAACAGAAAATGGGTTAGAAGCCAGTACCCTGACATATGTATAGTTCATTATGCTTTTAGCTATCCCAATGCCTTTACTAAGTTAATACAAATCTTTCCTCATAGATTTGCCCTCATGGAAGATAAAGGCTTGTTGTTGGTCTCTATGAAGATAAAATCTTGTTGTTTATCTCTCTATACATCTATATCTATCTCTGTGATAGAGTTAGAGATAGAGAGGATAGAGATAAAGATGATACGAAGTAGAGAGATATCTCCTCCACACAGCTCCTAAGTCACTAGCATTCTCACCTTCTTCAAACTAAACATTCCAGTTCTTTTTCATTTACTTCAGGCTTTCCATTTTTCCAGTCTTTTCACCATTTTTAATTTGGTCTATGCACAGCAAATTTTTGGAATCTGAACCAAAATACTTAGGGAGTTGGCCCAGTTTTTGCATTAGGTACGGTGTATTTGGATATTGTGTCGATAAGTCCTATATTTCTGTACTCTAAAAGCTTCTTCCTAGATAAATACTGGGTGTTCTTGGCCAGTTGGTCAAACCATTTCTTTCAACAGCAGTACTGCCTCTTGTTTTCCATTCTTGTATTTCAGTGTTGTGTCTCTGACACATTTGATTTTTAAGCAGTGTTTTGTTTTGCCAGCGATAATGCATGATGACTACAAAATTTAAATAATTTTCATCTCCGAAGGTGAAGCTCATTTCAAAAACCTGTATTAACTCACCCTCATTTAAAAATTATAAAAAAGCTTATCAACTTGATCTCTCCTGAAGAGATACATATTTATATAGCTAATTTACACAGGTAGATCGCAGAATAAACCTAACACCAGTTCTTCCAGTGCCTTGACAGCCAGTGTTTCAATGAATACCCATTTTTACTCAATTTTAAATGAAATTCAACTGAAAATATCTCTGTGCTTTTCAGAGGATAGTCGGCCAACTCAGTGAGGAAAAACAATTGACTCAACTGGCTATTTGTCCTTATCAGACAAAATCACTAATCAATTGAACAAATTTTTCTAATGTGTCGAGATACTGCTTGCTTTAATTATCATACATTAAGTACGGGGTATGTGACAGGGAATAGCAGGTTTTTCTTACATAGTAATGAGAACTGTGAAGGAAGAAAGTCCACGAAATATGGAAAAGGATGAAGGGGAAGAAGAGAGAGATGATACCCTCAAACAAGTTGAGTCAGCAGGGATTTTCAGCGTAACGTATGTTGTAGACCCAAGATACCTGAATGCTTGTAAGAGGAGATGCTTGCAGCAACTCCTTTGTTCCCTAATGTATATACTATACCTGAGCACTAATGCTTCTTTCCTGTGAGCTAGACAGTAGGAAGTCATCTATCTTCAACCTTGTTTGGTTTGTAAATAACACTGTAGAAAAGGCCTGTTGAACTTTGGAAAGGCTGTCTCCATGTGCTCTCTCTCACTCGGAAGTCGGTTAAAGGGCACAGCCATGACCAGCACTTAATCCTATAGGAATCATTTACAAAAGATTGAAAAATGTGCCCAAAGCCCCTACTTGCCCCTCTGTGGAAATAGCCCCACTCAAGTGAACTGGCAAGCAAGCCAGATTTTAATGGAAATAAAAGAGAGAGTTTGGGTGAGCCTGGCATCTTTCAATGCATTCTTTTTGCCTTCTCCCACTGAATTTTTTATTTCCATAAAGTATCAGTAGGAAAATGGACACTGGCCTTCTTTCCTTCTCTCTGCTATTTGGGATACAGCTATTGGGATACCGTGCGTTGGGATAATGAGGGAGGTTGTCATTTCCTCCCCCAAATAATATATTACAAAGTGGAAATGCAAATTTCCTGTGAAAGCTCTAAGTAGCAGGTGGTATTTCCTTAATATATTGTTTTTGACCTTTGGGGAAATTGGTATTATGAGCTGACTTTGGAAAATTAAAATAGCATCAAGGTCCTGAATTTTAAATAAAACAATCAATATCTTAGTTAATTTGAAAAAATTAGAATGGAGTACTACACCAGGAAAAGACATTACGTATTTTGCTTTCATGTATTACATCAAGATTTGTAATTCATGAAGGACAAGAAAAGGAACATGTCACAGCTCAACTTCTTAATTCATTAAAAGGGGGGGGGGAGGAAAATGTATATTTTAAACTTTTACTTTAAACCTTTGCTGCTAACTAATACTTTGATACATTTAGTCAGTTGTACAAAGAGTTAAGCATGGAACTGTTCAGATGGCAGATCTGAGTTGAGCTGAAGGTAAAGACATCTGTATTTTTTATTCATTTGCTCAGCAGCACTAAATTTCAAGCTTGTTTTTTTGTTCAGCATCAAAGAAAAACTTGTTTTATGGTTATTGGATTTTTTTTTTAATTCACATATTTCATGAGAGGGACTCAAGTCACTTGGTCTTTATATTCTTTAGTTACCTTTCTGCCCAATAGTCCTTCTGCGTGCCATTCTGTTGAATAAGGAAATCATAATTTTATTCTTTTTCTCTTCCTTTGAAGAAAAAATTTAAGACGTTTAAATACCACTCACATTTTGGAATTTGCTTCTTTACTTCCTCCCAAAACCATCATCTCACAGCCATGTGAAAACTATCCAAAAGACTTAAGAGATTGTCAGTCCTATAAATATTCGTTATATGATTATAACTGCTCCTGGTATCAAAGGCCATAAGAATGGAGCCCAGGAGCTAACAAAATTTATAGATACTGGTATGTGTGTGCATGTACACACATGTGTCTATGTGCTGTATATACCCAAAGCTCAGTGTTCAAATACACACAGTATTTTTAGCATGCTGATTGCTGATTAAGAATTTATATTCTTTTTTTCTCTAAAAATTCTAAGTGTATGGACCTTTTAGTTTGAGTAATTTAAATTTGAATAGGTTAAGCTATTTAAACTTGACTAGTTTAAATAGTTGTCTTCGTTCTTTGTTTTGTAGCACACGTTTGGCTTCAAGTTCAAATTTTCGAATCTAAGAAATCTGTATTTTCATCCTAAAAAGTATGAAGAAAACTACTTCATTCTTCTATTTCACTTAAGGTTCCCATTCACGGTTACTGCACCTCTTCTCAGAAGAGAGAAGCAAGGCGAGGGACAAAACTAGATCCTGTGAAAGTCCAGCTAATGTTAGAATCTCAGAAAATATTAATTTTCCAGATAGTTGAATAGTAACATATTTAAATTTTAGCTTTGAATTTTGATAATGTTGTGTATGAAGATCTGGCTAATGTGTATGGTACGTGTGTCTCCGGCTACATTCATAAGTATACGGATTGTAAGTGTGTGTGTTTCTTGGGGACTCCTGGTCATTGATCAAGCATCACTAGACTTGTCAAGTTGTGTATCGTTTCAACCATTCTTCTTATTTCTTGGATGCTTACCATGTGAGAGGAACTATGTAACCAGCCTGGTCCTGTTACATAGGACACACTCATTGAATGTGTGTTGAAGAAATGAATGAGTAAACAAGCTCAATGAGTTACCAGGGTAGATTCAATTTAATAAACCTTGTTTTGGGTGTAGGATCAGGCACACTGCTAGCTGAGACTATAGATAGAGATATGTGATGGTAAATATTATGGAATATAGGGGTGAATGTGCCTATTTGATCATTGGCCACTTTTTCGTGAAATCAAAGAAACATGTATAACTGCAAGTTTCTCTGTGACATGCTGCAAAATGCATGTTTAAGTCAAAACCGAAAGGAACTGTCTTCACAAAGAGGTGCCTCATCTTCAATAAAACTACAGTTGTAATGACTACAGTCAATGATCTTTTCCTTCCACTGCCATTCAGGATGTCTGTGAGTTCAGCATCCTTAGCATATATCACAGATAGAACTTGCTGGTTTGCTCGCCATGCCTCTCCCATGTTCACTAGGTTTGTTCTTGGGCTGTGGCAGAGGAACATTCCTCACCTCTTTGAGAATTTGGGCTAGGCAATTTGCATTCATACAAATACTTTGTCATCATTACACTCCTATTTAGGGAGGGAAATTATGGCCTTTGGAATCGATAGGCATAGGCTTGAATGGCTGCTCCATCCATTATTAGCTGCTTGGGTAACCTCGGGGAGCCTCAGTCCCACTGCCTGTGCTCATAAACATGACGAAAAGACCTTTACAGAGCTTTATGAAAGCTTGTTGTTTTTATTATCAGAAGATAGCACACACCTGACTGAACACATCAGATTAGAAGGCTTTTTTTAACTTTCCTTAGTATTTGTCTTTTAAGTATAAGCAATATTTCAGAAGTCCCCTTTCATTTAAGCAATCTCTATAAAGTCTACAAAATAGACTGAATTTCTTATGAAATCTATTTTTAGTAATATTTTATATACGGAATAGTCCATACAGTAAATCAGAGGTAATTAATGCTAAGGGATAAAAGGATCACAAAGCTATATCCTGCTTCCTCAAACAGCTATTAATAAGTAAGTCTATTGTTCTGAAATGATTGTCACTGAAAGAAAAAATATAAAGATGGTGGAGACTAGCCATTTGTCTTTGTCCTATTTAATATTAGCTCATACTCTGTAAGCTATAAGCAAAAGCAAGGATATTTTCTAAGCACTAAATTTTGACTTACCTTTTCTAAGAAGAGGCAACTTGTCCTTTATCTGCTTGTACCCATGAGGACATGATTTGGTAAGAAGAGAACAAGGTGTGGAAAGCATTGTCAAAATAGATCTACTTTATCAGCATCATAAAACTGTTTCCGTAATAGAATATGTGCTGAAGTGAGTTCTTGAAGCAGCCACAAAAATCTTTTGTGACCTCCTAGTAGATCAACTATATCTTACCTTCTTTCTGCCTCAGCTGGCAAGGTTAGTGTCTCTCTTTTGGAAGATCTGTGCCTCTGTTGACTATTTGAATTCCTCACAAGATGTTTACATTTGTTAATGTGTTGTCTGGACAAGCAGCCCTCAGAGGGAATTCTCACATCTTTTTAAAGAGAGCCACCTAAAGAGATTATGACCTAAGTCTCTAAGTCACATTCAAATGGGTACCTTGTGAGATACTAATCCACACAATTTGAGCAGTCTAGATTATATACACATTTTCAACAGTGGCACTTTAATACAAGGTACCAGTCCAGTGGCATTTTCCTGTGCGTACATTTTTCAGTTACATAGGAATAACCATTTTTTAAAATAACAATAGTATCTTTGTGCACTCTCATCTTTTTGCTTTTCATTAGAAGAATACTGGATCTCAAGGTGTGGAATGCTTCCTTGTAAGCCCTAGCCCACTTGTGCATTTTATAACCTAATGTCTTGTGGTTGTAAATGGAGGATGAAAAGTTTGCCTTCATGAGCAACTCAGCCTTTATGTTTTCTGCCAAATCAGCGTTCATCGTGCCTTCATTTTCTCCATAAAAAGCACTAGAGCACACCATCCTTTAGTGATAAGCAGAATGAAGAGCTTTTGTTCTGACAGTTACCTTCGTGTGTATGAATGAAATTTCACAAGTTGAGAGTGATCTAGAAATAGATTGAGGAAAGAGAATGTGAACACTCAACTTAGAGATTGGCATTCTTCATGCTGTTGTCTCTTGGTTTCCTCATCTTCTCTCTGAAGACCTTGAATGAGTGGTGATCATCTATCATGGCATTAGGATACTCTGCTTTGGCCTCTTTTCTTGCAGCCAAGAGGTTCCCATGAAGGAGTTGGAGGGATTTGAGAGCAAGAGAAGGAAGTAGTAGTTCCTCGTGCCAGTGGTCAGAGCAGAGAAAGCAGAAGAGCAAGTTACAGGTCCCAGCTATGATGGGAAGGCGGCTTCTGCACTGACTAGCAACCGAACTGTCTCCTTCTCTCCTTGGTTCATCTACCCCTGTCACCACAGCTAGAAGTTGCAGCTTTATTGCCTCCCAGAAGAAGAGAACTTAGTATATATACGAGGTCTGACAACTGAGTTCATGAACTTGCCACCATGCACTTATGTTGGCAGCACTATGCAAACAATCCGATGAGGTTTCCTAACACCGTTTATCTGTCTCTCACAGCTGTGTTCATGTCAATGTATGACAGTGCCTTGCTGAGTGGCGTTCATTATTGTTGCGTGTTTTTGTGTGTCATTGCAAAAATGTTGGAGTTTGAATTAGAGCAACAAACAAACATTAAATTTCATGTAAAACCTGGCAAGAGTGGAAGTGAAATCAGGGATGTGTTAGTCCCAGTTTATGGGGATAATGCCATGAAGAAGATGACAATGTACACATGGATTAGACGTTTTTCTGAGGGGAGAGAAAGTGTCACTGAGGTAGAGAGGTCAGGTCAACCAGTAATGAGCAGAACAGAATAAAACATTGCAAAAATATGTCAAATTGTGTGTCAAAATGGTTGACTGACTGAGAAGCATAGCAAACCAAGTAAACATCAATAGAGAAACAGTTAGGAAAATCTTAACTGAAAACCTTGGCATGAGAAAGGCGTGCACAAAAATGGTCTCTAAGGAGTTAACCGATAAACAAAGGCAAAGGAGAGTCAGAGTTTGCCAAGACCTTTTGGAGAGGCAAGATAATGTTTTGAGCCCTGTTATCACTGGTGATGGAACATGGGTGTACCAATATGACCCTGAAACAACATGTCAAAGTGCACAATGGAAGTCAGCCAATTCTCCACAACCAAAAAAGTTCCATCAGTCCAAATCAAGAGTCAAAATGATGTTGCTAACATTTTTCAGATATCAGAAGGATTGTTCATTATGAATTTGTACCAGCTGGACAGTCATCCAAGTTTACTATTTGGAAGTGCTGAAAAGGCTGCATGAGAAAGTTAGACAAAAACAACCTGAACTTCTTGCCAACAACTCATGGCTCTTGCACCACAACAGTGTACCAGCTCACACAGCACTGTCTGTGAGGGAGTTTTTAGCCAGTAAACAAATAACTGTATTGGAACCCTCCCTACTCACCTGATCTGGCCCCCAGTGCCTTTTTTCTTTACCCAAAAATAAAGGAAGTATTGAAAGGAAGACATTTTGATGACATTCAGGACATCAAGGCTAATACTCAATAGCTCTGAGTATTCAAGATCAATAGCTCTGATGACCATTCTAGAAAAAGTTCTAAAGTTACTTTGAATGGCAGCCTAGGCACTGGTGTCGGTACACAGCTTCCCAAAGGGAGTACTTCAAAGGTGATTGTAGTGATATTCAACAATGAGGTATGTAGCACTTTTTCTAGGATGAGTTCATGGATTAATTGTCAGACCTCGTACGACTTAGTATCCTGAAGATGCAGTAGACCAAACTTGTCCGACCCGCAGGCTGCATGCAGCCCAGGACAGCTTTGAATGCAGCCCAACACAAAGTCATAAACTTCCTTAAAACATGAAAATTATGCACGGATCCTTTTTTATTTTTTTAGCTCGTCAGCTATCATTAGTGTTAGTGTATTTTATGTGTGGCAAAGACAAGTCTTCTTTTTCCAATGTGGCCCAGGGAAGCCAAAAGGTTGGACACCCGTGCCATTAACTTTCAGTTAATCAGCAACATGGTGATTGGTAGATACTGGATAAATGTAGGTAGACTCTCAGTTAACTGGCATTCATACAGGATAAATGCAGTATGATTTCTTTGATTTTTTTTGCTGGTTGCTTGAGAGTGCCAGTTGCTTGAGTTCCAGTTAATGGAGAGTCTACTGTACGATAGTTGTTGAGTCTTTTGGCAAATTAGATCGTTCAAATATCTAAGCTTTTACATTAACTCTGCATTCTATTGATGTCAAATTGTGCATTGGAAATTTAGCTTAATTTAAAAATTATACAGAAATTATTATCAATTATTAGATCCATTAAAATTGTTGCGAAGCAGTAAACTTATAGTCAAATGCCATATATTACTAAATGGCTGCTTAGCAGTTGTTCAAGAATAAAGTAGCTACTCAAAATTTGTTTGACTAAATGAGATCTCTTTGACAGAAATATTTGCATTTGCAGTGTGTTATACAGGAGTCTAAGGGCATCTGTTTGAACTTTTTTTCCTGTGTGTGTAGCACACATGCAGACATAATGTGAATACTTACTGCTGTTATCTTAAAGAAAAATGACTCTTTTAACAGCGTTCTAGAGGTAGTTTGCAAGCAACACATAACTTCAAAGAAGAAGATTGAAAATTGCTTTTGTTGAAATACTAATTTCATAACCTGCTGCAACTTATTTTTGGAGAGAGGTAATTTTTAAAGAAAATAAAGTGGTATATTAATCCCTCAATCTAATTAGTAGTCATTAATTCAATTTCATAAAAATACAGGTTTCTTTAAGAAGAACTCCCCGACAGTCGCACATTTTAAAGCCTCGTTCCCTTTCCCAGCAGCCCAGGGTGTTTTGAAGATAGAGGAGCATGGGAAGTCGTTTAGGCTGTCAAGTCTCGCAGGCCTGCAGTTAAGTGTGTTAGGTGCTTCACGCTTGAAGTGCTATCACAGTACAGGAATATTATGAGAAAAAGTTACAGGGACTTCTCATACATGCCTAACACATGTAGCTCTAATGTTCATGTGACTGGCTCCATTCAATTGATGGAGTCTGTAGGTCAGATGCAATTTGCAAGACACTATTATTAATCTGTTTCACTTTTACCACTAAGTAAGGGTACCTTGTTAATATTATGGATGTATGTGTTCTTTGCTGTCTATAAATCTTTGGTTTCATTCTTTGTTTTTATTTCTGGCCTTACAAGAAGGTGTGCAGAGGACATCCCTAACCACAAATCAAGTACTTTAAATAGCCACGCTAAAGCTGAATGAAGGAAATCAGGCTAGATAACATCTTTGTAAAGTGTATGCCTATGAACTCTGCATCACACAATACAAAGGAAATTGCTATTGTCCTGTGCAAGTTAAGTGAACAAAGCACATTTAAAAATCCTGTGCTGGTTGCCATGCATATTCCTGTGCCTCTGAAATTGGAATCTTTTGAAGGCCACAGAAATAGAAATGCTCTAAGTGATTCACTGGTGAATGAGAGAGGTTAAATTTTAAATTTATAATACAAAAGTCTGATCATCATTCACCAGAGTTGTACACAACTCTTTGATATTGAGTGACGCAAATCATAAACAATGAGGAATGTTGCTACCCCTGCTGCTGCTATTACTGCTACTACTACCATTACTATTCTACTGCTATTACTACTGCTATTACTACTGCTGCTATTATTGCTGCTATTACTAGTACTGTTGCTGCTGTTGCTACTACTATTACTGCTGCTATTACTACTATTACCACTACTACTATTGCTGTAAATACTACACCACCACACACACCCTAGTGCTTTTAAATGTTTATTGAGTTATCACCAGAAATTGTGACATGCATTTTAGAGACATTACTAATTTTAATTACTTCAACAACCCCATGAGGTATCCACATTATGCGAATTGGGAAATTGAGGTTTAAATTGCTACCAAGTCACATAGCATGTGCATAATCGGCAGAGACCTCTTTTCAGAGGACTTTCTGGCTCCAAAGCCCTGTGCTTCACCATGAACTCAAAACTTCCTTTACGTGGGGGTGAAGAGAATGGAACTCTGCAGATATTAAGTTACATTCAAACCCTTACAAAGTAAATTGAGTTCCTTTGGAGAGAATTTCCTCAGGGCCAAAAAGCTACCTCTGTAAGTATTCCAAAGCAGCTTCCATATCCTGGAAACAGCAACTACAATCAAAGATAGCACCTTACAAACATCCTTCCTGTATTTAAAACAAACAAACAAAAAAACACTGCTTCCGCCCACAGACCCTCCGGAGATCAGATACCTACACGCATCTGGCAGTAAGCCTAGACATACCAAACATGGATTATCTAGGGCCACGACTTGAGTCCCACTCCATATGCAGACAGGCATCTCATTTTCTGTGAGAGTGGGGACACGCGCTTGCTGAAGTGATAGGAGTCAGAAGAGCAGTATGAGAAGTTATTACCTAGTGGCCAAAGGCCCCAAATACAACCTCAGGTCCTGCTCTTCTTCAGTGTAGCCAAACAGAACTCCTGTGGACGCCCATTAAAAGTCAGGAGACATGTAGTAGACTTCCAGAATGCTGGCAGAAGCTCATGTCCTTTACTTACCACCCATCCCTGGAATTCCTTCAAGACATGACCAGTGAGTTACAGCTGGTGTTTAGGCAGTATGGCACAGTCATTATCTAGTTGTCAGGAACAGTTAAACACCCTTCTGTTCACAATGAAATGAACTCAAATCTAGATTTATCAGAGGAAAATTCTAAACAGACAAGAAAACCGAAAACCACCGCGACACCATCTTCCTAAGAGACTGTAAAACTGAAACAAGTACATTCTACAAAGAGGCCTGTTCTTCTAGCTCCTCTGAAACAGCTTGACAAAAACCAAAGCTTTGCGTACCAGCACAGGACAAACAACACAGAAAAATCTTGTGTGGCTGATTTCAGAGTTGAGAGGGCACCTCTTACCACTTCTCAAAGGAAGATCGGCACCGAGAATAATAAAATGCTTAAAGCCAAAGTGGTTGCTGTTCGACATTTACTCCCCAGGCAGTGGCTTTCCCTAGCCGAGGGTGAATCTGATTTGCCGGAGCCGGCCCCATTGCCCTCGCAGCATGGGTCCGGCTGGTTGAGAGCAGGGCAGCCTGCTCAGGACCCTGGGAAGAGACCGTCTCTCCTTCTGCTGCACATTGCCATTCCTGGAAGTGCCACCTGAAATGGCCATACCCATGTTGTGATTCTGAGGGAGGTTGACTAAATCTAAGGTGACAAGCAAAGAGTCACAAACCATCTGAAGCTCTGAGGATTTAATCAACGGAATTCAACCTGCTAAATTAACCAGTTCTGGAAGTGTGTCATCACCAGGCTCTTTGTTACATTAAATAGATAATATCTTTATTAAGTCTGTTGAATTGGGGTTCCCTGTTGTACCCAAAGGCACACAAGAGGAATTTTCTTTGGTGGGATGCCTGAGCTGCATCAGAATTCATTATCTAGATTTTTATAAATTGGTTGACTTTATGTCCCCATCCCTGTATACACTGATCTATAGGAAATAGAGGGAAATAAAGTCATATTTTAAATGTCTTGGCATATTTTAAAACTGTACTCATTTTCTTCTCCCCACTTTTGGATCTCCAAAACAGTAGCTCTCTCAAGTCAACGACAGCCTTGTTGGAGAGGAAAATTATAGTTGTAGAAGCATGATAATGTTTCTCAAAGTACCATCCGTAGGACCAGTTGCTTATTTTAAAAGCAAATCAGTAGGCCCCTCCTGAATGTAGGAGTGGAGTCACAAATCCGCATTTCTAATGAGCACTCTTTTATGAGATCTATGAAAGGATTATCACTACCCAGCGGAAGAGGGGCTGGCAGAGCAGGAGGTCTTCCAGGCAATCAGAAGGTTTAGAAATCAATCAAAAACATTTTTTGAGTCTTTATTCCATGCAGAAGACAGGAAGTGTGTTGGAGGCTGAGTTGGGTGGGTAGGCAATTTCCCAGTTTGTGAAGACTCCTTGGGAACTTGCCATTGGTTGCATGGTCTGCTCAGGGTTTGTGAGCACAGCTTCTCTGAGGTTGGAGCATGAAGTGATCAGCGTCGATAGCTTTGACAAGTAATTGTGCCTTAATGTAAATATATATAAATATTACACATATATGTGTGCTGGCTTTAAATGACTCCGTCTGTATGGCACTGTGTATTTATATATATCGTGGGTAAAAAATAAGTGTAATGGGTGGTCACATTCCAAAGAAATGAACACATCACAAGAGCACCAGCCAGTGAATACAGAGACCATACAGAACAAGAGATTGAAGGCAAGAGACTTACATATTTCTTGAGTAGAAAGCCACGGGGAATGAGAAGGGGAGGTGCCTGATAATGTAGTCGAGGAACCTGTATGGGAAGCGGGCATCTCTACTCTTCACATTTTGCTCACAGACAATAATATATAACACATGCGATTAATAACACCATAGATAGAAACTGTGTCCATATATTTCCTATGTCGTAGCCAGCAGAAAATTTATAGCTAACATTTTAAACTCGATCTCATATTCAAGCAAGTGATAAACAAGAGGGGTAAAAAGCAAAAATAATTCACTGGCATTTATCATCTATTTTCTTTGGTGGGATACTTGAGATTCATCAGCCTTCACAGGGTTGCCTGAATTATTTTTTCATACACTTTTTGAAGGGCATAGAAGAAATAAAAGGATAAAGGCAAGTGTATAAGATAAAGATAAGAATAGCAGGATGGAATTTCTACTTCTGTAGAAATTTAGTGAGAAACAGGATGCAGTTCATATTTTTACATTTTGAACTTTTTGATGAGAAGACTTGAGAGCAAAGCTGTTATTATGAAAATAATTTTCTAATACTGATTTGTCCTTTAAATGCATTAGAATATTCTTTTGAACCAAGATCTTTAAAATTATTACATTAAAATGCAATTTTTCTTTTTATTTTGTAATTTTTCTTCTTAGCG
The DNA here is from genome assembly GCA_004026885.1 of Lyroderma lyra. Lineage (NCBI taxonomy): Eukaryota > Metazoa > Chordata > Mammalia > Chiroptera > Megadermatidae > Lyroderma > Lyroderma lyra. The sequence continues at coordinate 66,421 of PVJL010001403.1, read as the reverse complement.
ATATCCTAGAAAGCTCGATTTTTATTTTTTTTAAGATGCTGTTTTTATGGATGAGAGAAGACGGCTGCATATAGCACTGATTTTTCATAAGCAAATAAACACAGAGTAAACAATTGCTGGAGCAATGCAATATAATAGAAAGGGCAAAAACATAGAGCCGTGTAAACAGAGTTGAAGCTGTCCTTTCAGTATACACTGGCCTTGTAATCTTTTGTAAGTGATTTACTGTCTTTAGTAAATTTCTATTTCTTCACGTGTAAATCTGAGTGGCAATAGTTGCTTCAGATGGCTATAGTGTGTAAATCAGACAGTACACTTTAAATCACTTTGGAAACTATATATTGCTGTATGATTATCATGTAGTCAATATACAATAGTCCCCCATTATCCACGGTTTCAGTTACGCACAGTCAACCACGTTTCAAAAATGCTAAATGGAAAATTCCAGAAATAAACAATTCATAAGTTTTAAATTGCACACTGTTCTGAGTAGCATGAGGAAAGCTTGTGCTGTCCTGCTCTGTCCCTCACAGGACATGAATCATCCCTTTGTCAACCACATTCATGCTGTACATGCTCCCCACCCATTAGTCACTTAGTAGTTGTCTCGGTTATCAGATCAGTTTTCAGAGAGAGGAAAACCACATTTGCATAACTTTTCTTATAATATATGACTATAATTTTCTATTTTATTAATAGTTATTGTCACTAATCTTTTACTGTGTCTAATTTATAAACTAAACTTTATCATAGGTATGTATATGTAGGCAAAAACATAGTATATCTAGGGTTCAATACTATCTGTGGTTTTAGGCATCCACTGGGGGTCTTGGAACATGTCCCCCCTGAATAAATGGGAGTGACTGTCAATATAAAATGAAGAGTCATATCATCTTATCCTAAATTGTAATTAAAGAATGTTTGACTCAGTGGATGTGATAATAAAGCAGAGTTCAGAGAGACATGTCTGGAAAAGTCTAGACAAAGAGAAATACTTCTTAAGATGACAGTATACCGATCTCAGAATCATCAATTTTAGAGCCGTTGAGTTGAGTTATATACTTCAAAGGGTTGCTTGAAGCTCCACTTGAGTTTGAAATCAAGATTTTGAAGACAAGCCGAATGCAATGCTTGGTTTTCTGAAGAAGGAATAGCTTTAATTTATGAATTCTGTAGAAAAGGACATTAATGCCTAGAAAGTTTGTGAAAACATCCAGGAAGAAGGTATTCTTTGGAAAGACCAGGGTGTTGGGTGCACTATGGAAGTGTTAGAATTTGGGAGAAAGAAAAGTAACTTCTACTACTGTTTAAAAAGTTAAAGGATATAAGCTAATGTTTGGGAATAGTTAACATTTCTCAGATTGAATATTAAACTTCCTCCAAGGAAAACAACTCTCTGCTGCTAAAGTCAGCCCTAAACTAGTGCCAAGAAAATACTGCTAAATTAGGGTTCGAGGAGAGATATGACTCAGTTAAGTATCATACAGCTCTCAACCCATAAACTATCCCTTTTTAGTTTTTGAGAACATTAGAGATTGTAAATAAATTTACTGACCCTTTCCTTAAGGAAAGGAAATGCCTAAAATCATGATTCAGCTTTTAAATTTTAATTTCCACATTTAACTATTATAGCTATTGGGAAATACTGAATCCTCAAATCATTTTGTAAAGGAATTTTTAAATGTTTTAGTCTTAGACCCGGGCAAATGTTCTTAGAACTAAAGAAATTCTCTACGTATTGACTCTAAATCCCTTTTGTCAAAATAAAAGTAAATAGAACTGTTTTTCAAACCACATTGTTTCCATCATAAGCATGTGAGCAAGCACACAAGAAAAGCTAGACGTATTATGTGAAAAATGGTGTGTGTGTGTGTAGTTCAAGTCCAAATCCAAATGGTTATGTTAACCATTACCTGAATAATGTTAAGAATATGTAGGTCTTAAAGGGACTTTCAATTATGTCAACAAATTTGGAGTATTAATTATTGCTCATCTCCAACAGTATATATTTTCACTCTCTCATAGATTTCTATTTTAATCTATTATGGAATATAACTCTTTCTCTCTGGCTCAAGTTGACCTTATCTAAAGTTTGAACATAGTCCACGGCATCTATGCATGTGTGGTTGATTTGCTGAAACCAGCAGCATGGTGCTTCAAGTATTTATTCATTTTATAATACTTTGGTGCTGTTAACCATGTGTGCATATGCAAAGTGAGCTAGCTTTGTGAATGCCTATCTACAAAGTAAAAGGAATATATAAAGAATTTGAATTTTTAAGAAAATATGTAGTGTTTCTGTTTTTAAAACTTGTATGATAAGGAAATAGGACTGAAACAGATTAATTTTTATTCAAGGAAGCAACATTAACCTTACAATTTTCATTCAGCTTCTTTGCCTAAGGGTGAAATTTCCCCTCAAAATCTTGGGGAATCATAGCAGTTGAGATGAAAGTCAACTCGTGAGACCATGGATTCCTGTGCATGACTGTTCACTTCAGAATGCTTTGTATCCCCAGAGTACAGCCATCTTCCATAAAATAAAAATACTTGTTAAATGCTGTAACTCCAGGAGCACACCAAAGTATCATTTTAAAATTAGCCACGGTTTTGACAACTTTACTTCCATAGCTGAGTCTTTTTTCTTTTGTTTTCTGATTCTTTTAAGTTTAATTATAATCTTTAACTTTCCAAAGTTAAAGAAATTTTCTTTCCTACCTGTATTTTTTTTGTGATACAGAAGAAATGATACTTTTCCTGTACAAGTTTTCAGATTTCTTCTTGCATTTTTTTCCTTCAGTGACTTAGCTCTACTTCCTCATTTTCCCTGTTAGAAGGAAAATAGTCATCTCTTCTTTCCTGTGACTATTCTTCTCTGTATTTCATGATCGTGTCCTTCTATTCTTGAGATTTCCTTGGACATAAGAGATTACATTGAACCTATGAAAAAAATTCATCTAAAATTGTAAATTGTACTGTAATACCTATTTCCTTGTCTATCTTCCCATTAGACTCTAGGCCTCTTGACCAGGAAACATGGCTTACTCATTCTGTGTACCCAGTACCCACCTGGTGTGTAGTTTATCAAATACCAATTAGAATTTGAGGAGCCAATGAATGACTTCATCAGGTCAGATTACAGAAGGTTGGTTTTTGAAACTAGTCAGAACACTGAGATTTTTTAAAGAGTTCCTCATTTGATCTTTCTGCTCCACTTTAAAGGTGTTTGAAAGGCACCAGAGGGAACGCAAAGACTACGAAGTGTTGACCCCCAAATCTCTTCTCATGAGAACCGCTGTGTCTTGCTGTGGTGTGCACACAGGCTGATGATATTCATAGAGCAGACTGTGACCATTCTCATCCTTGAATAGATGAAATGAGGCAGGCCACAGTGAGAACACTTCGCTGTAATAATCCAGTCAATACGTTTGAAATGATACTTTAGTCTTTTGCCTTAAATTCTAAGAGTAAAGCCAAGTAGAATAGAAAATAAAAAACACCTCACCTTCCTCCCAATATCAAGCAGAAATTTTAGGGATTTTGCCAAAACTCCCCATAGATTTATCATTACTTAGGAGACTTTATACAGAGAACTACAAAATCTCCTTTACATTATAAGGGCCAGATGTTACTGTCGAATTGTAACCATCCGGGGCAACATGTTTACACACATTGTACAGTCATCTCTAAGTGCACACAGGAGGCACAAGAAGTAGAAATTAGAACCAAACCCAGGCGTTTCCTAAGCTGGAGGAAAATTGCCACTAACTACTCATAGTGGATGGTTTTCTACTCTTCACCAAGGCCTCTCAGCCTGAAGGAGCCAGGTCATTCCCAGGTGAGTAAGTTATTAAACGTGAAGACTTCCAGCCGAATGGGCATGGCATATGCAGTCGGGATGGGATTTGTATGGCTGTCACTAGGCCTCATCCTCACATTGTTACACCAACACTTGATCTGAAGTAAGTGCTTCACATTTCAGATACACCTTCCTATCTGCCTATCGAAAACATTCCTTAGGTAAATCAAACAAATTTTTGACCATTTCATGTTAGCAAATATCCCGAACTCAACTCCCCTTTATCACTGTCAATAACTGAGAATTGACTATTTATTTTAAATTGAGTTAGAAGTCACAGTTTTCATTCTAAACCTTCCCCGAATAGCCACCGAGAAGTGTTTTGTGCAGATTACTCCAGCCATGCCGTTTCAGGGCACAGGTGAAGATCAGAAGGGCTTGGAGTGGGTGTGAGAAGTTAGCTAGATGGTTGCAAAGACAGCCCTTGTGCTCTGGGAGAAAGGCTGCAGAATAAATGTAAAAACTGAAATATCATACTTGATAGAAGCCAATGCCTTCTTTCACGACAGGTCTGGCAGCCTTTGGCAAAATAAGTGTAAGGGAAGGGACCCAGGGTGGGAGTCATCAGCAGGGACCGTGAGTGCACAGAGTTCAGTACAAAAATCTGCTTGTTAACACAGCCTAATAAACAATCACCAAAATTGCATAGCTGAGTGAGCAAGAACCGTCACTTCACCTTGAATCTATTAGGTCAAATCTATTAGGTCACACCACATGAAATTATTGCTGTTTGACTGACAAAAATTCAAGTTCCTATAGTTCAGCTTAATAGTCTAGGTCACTGTGAGTGAACGCTATGAAGAGACTGCCTCCACCTAGCCTGGTGATACAGGTCTGAGGGAAGGTTTGCATCTTGAGATCAGAGACTTTTACTTGACCTTCCTTGGACCTCTTGGTGTTCACTGCAGGACCTCAGGGGCATCCTGGGAGGAAAGGGAATGTGTTGGAGTGGAGGCCACGTGAATGAGGCATCAGCACTCCAATCACACATCCATTTTGTCTGCTTCCTCTAGTAGGAGCCCACATGTATCTAATCTGTCTGCTTTTTATAAAAAATAGTTCAAAATGTATGGAGCATAAAGTTCATTTATTAAAAGGACCCAAATGTAAGTCTTAACATTCTGGAATATTGAAGCTTTAAAACTATATATCCAGAACACCATGAACAAGTGTGCTGATTACCTCATGTCATGAAAGGCTGGGGAGTTTTTATTCTTGGGGATGGCTATCTCCTTCCACTTGGGTTAATGTTATAGTCAAAGGAAATGTATTCAGTGTAACACCGTGAAACTTCAGAGTGAAAACCATATTTCTCAGCCCATAAATGAAAGGGAATTTTGGTCAATGGCCTAGACAGAGAGAAAGATCATCTTTTGCACCTTTAAACCACTTGGGACAAAGGGTTAAAAAGGATATTGTTTAAACCACAAGTCAGAAAGAACGGCTAGTCTGTATACCACATCACGTGAAGCTGCTGCTGGTTTAATGGTTCACAGTCATGTTCGGAGTGTTTACATACAGCCTGGACAATTACTTGTCTTGAATCTGAGCTGTGTCTACTTACTCAATTTGTCTGACACTTTTTTACTATAAATAATGAATCAACTTGGTCCAGAGAGCAGTTGAGGTAATTGAATAATACGTCTATTTATTTATTGAAATTTTCTCCAAATTGTGGGGATACATTCATCAGTCAGTTCAGGCAGAAGGTGAAGCTGGATATGAACATAATCAGAAGCCCCACTATTTCAATGCACTGACTTAGGCATAAAGGACTCGTTTGGAAGTTTAAAAATAAGTATCTTTTTATCAGATATTTTTAGTATGATGCCATATTTAATTTTAAATTTTAAATAACTGAGCGTCTCTTGAGAGATGTTATTTAGTTGGTTAACAAATTTAGGAAGAAGAAATGAGAGTTACAGTTTAGGGGCCTTTCATGTCTCAGAGAAGAAATGAGGGTTTTAAAATTCTTCTTTAGTAAAGAGCTAGGGGACCTGTCTTACCCTATACTTCTATGAGAATGAAAAACAATCTACATGAAAAAAGATTGTGCTAGGAAACAGAAGTACACTTTGACTGAACAATGGGCTTATGACTTTAAAACAAAGTGAGCAAAACCACCTACGACTGGCTGGCAAAATACCAAGGCTATAATTTGATTAAACTGCTGCTTACCTAAAATTGAAAGACCTGTCTGCACAGAGATTCAAATAAAGGGTGATTTTTTTTTTTTCGAAGGTCAACTTAAGACCCTTTGCATAATGATCATTCTTACTTCACTGTACATCATACCTCATTTTTAAAAAAATTAAACTAGTAGGCCCAATTCAAGTCTCTTTTAATTTAATGTTGAGATTAGTGGTAAAATGAATGACTAACATCTAGGTTATTTGTTATGAAGGATTTTCTTTCAGTGCCTACTAGAAGGGGTGGCTTAGCTGTCTTAAGTATCAGCTTTAAAACATCTAGACTCCCAGCCAGGAGCCATAAGTTGGATTCTCAAGAGGGATGGGGAACTTCCTAATTATTCTGAAATAGGTGGGGTGGCACACACTTCCTGCACAAGTGTCTTTCTACAAAATCTTAAAAACTAAAATACTCTGTGGATGTTAAAATCTCAATAACATTTTTCCTTTTATTTGAAGAAATACTGGTTTGCTGTTATGATCTCAAAAATCCAAGAATATGTTCTTTCCTTTCTCATATCCTTTGCACTTTCTCAGCATGCTGTATCCTAAACTATGTATAGACAATAATATTTATTTGCTTAAAGATTATTCTCTGAATTTAGCTGAGTTAGTGCAGTGCAAGGATTAACTGGCAGAGAACTACACGTTGGAGTCCCTAGAGGGCCCTTCTTAATCTACATTTGATTGACAGGGTGTTTTAGTACTCCTCAGAGTTTTATTTTAACATTATATTAATCCAAAGCATGTCTTCAAACTCCTTTGTTGCTGATGATGTTTTTTTTTTGTTCTGGGAAGAAGTTCTCTTTCACCCACTGTTTTCTGGAAATATAAATGCAACAGTGGAATGAGATTTTCATTACAAGCTTTAGAAAGGTGTAACAATCTCCTAATATCAAGAACTCAGTCTCAGTGCACCAAGAGGTTTGTGTGCCAAGTTGCCAAAGTTCCCAAACTGTAAATTCACCGTGTGCACAGACTAACCAAAGACAAACTCTTCAGAATTGCCTGGATAAGCAACTTAGAGGCCTTTGCTCTCTGTTCAATAGCAGAGTCATTATGAAATCCATGCCTGTAAAAAGGATGTCCTCAGACCTTCCACAGTTGATAAGGAAAGAAGAATCTCCAAGGAGTTGGGGGGGAGCAACTGGACCTTGTGGGCCTCACTCTTGTCCCACTTTTCGTCACCAAGCCAGGAGAATCAGAGATGTGCGCTGCTGAGGAAGCCAGGGCTCCCCCGGCTCTGGTGACAGTGAGGAATCAGAGATCTAGGAGTAGAAATCATGGCCGTGAAGCTTCTCTCCTGGATTGGATTGGATTTGACTTTTTTGGCGGGTGGGAGCAGGGGTAAGAACCTGTTGCCTCTGATCATTACTTAGCGAATTAAGAGAATTAATTAGACTTGGGTTTAAGAAATGATCTCAGGGAAGTTATTTAAATTCCCTGTGCCTTAGTTTCCCTGTGAGCAGATGGAAATATTAAGGCCGGGGTCCTTGCCGTCACAAAGGGGCAGAGGTTAAAAATAGAAATGATTTTAAGCTTTTATATGGGAAATGTATGTGCAAACTAATAGTTATTAAGGTGCAGGAAAATATACTGCTAACCACACTCAAGATGAATATGCATAGTTGATATTATCTGGTTCTTCTTATAAAAACACAGTGACCAACCATGTTCTAATGATACGCCCCCTAAGGGCCAGCTGGTTTCTGGGTATCGACATCTAGTTCTAAACTAGGAGATGCCTCAAGGAAGGTAAGAGACTTACAGCGTGGTGTCCCAGGATTCCCAGACAGCAGCCTTTTTATGAATGACAGTAGTAGTATGCTTCCATCTGGATTTTCTACCAAAGCCATTCATAAAAATAAAAACAAAACAAAATAATAACAAAAACACTTTCTCAGCACAGTCTGGAGCCACTGGGTGCCAGAGGCTGGGAAAACATCCTGGCAGCCATAACCTCAACCAGCACTGAGAGTATTCAAGGGTCTGTTTGTTTGGTGGTCTGAGAAGTATGAAGTGCTGTGTGGAAGGGAGCGCGGCTGGTAGGAGCTCTGTGACACGGAGTAGGCTGCGAGCCAGGGCTGGCAGAGTTTCAGACATTGTCTTTCCCTTCATTGAAGTGTCAGGACCTAATTCATGGAAAATTGGGTGAGCTGGCAGCCCTTGGCAGAGGATTTCATTGAGCCCCGCAGTGTGGGGGAGTCACATGAATGCAGGACCCTCAGCCAAAAAAGGAGGGGCGCTCCTGAGCACCAGGAACAGTCAGCCTGCAAGAATGTGTAGGGATCTGAAACGGTTTGGGAGTAAACATGTGTACAGGTGTAATCCGAGGAGAAAAGAGAAGGAAGAAAAGCAATCTGTTCTTGCAAATGACTCTTTTGAAATGAACACTATTCGTAGCACATACTTTGAAATTCCAAAGGGCAAGAAGTCCTAATCGTCCTTGGTTCAATTCCACCTGGGGAAAAAGATCGTCTCAAAACCTGGGCTTTTATGATATCATCTCCACTGTGATTTAAAGTCGAAGGGAAAAGCTTTTACTCAGGGAACGAAAGTTTTTTGCCATTTCTTATATTTTTATTTTGGTCATCAAAAGCTCTGGTGATTTTTATATATGTTTAATACAGCAGCAATAAGACATCACAACATGACAGAAATTCTGAGATGCAGGAAAATGAATAGGAGCTCTACCCTTCATGATATAGCAAAGTTCTTCTAACTTCTGTTATTTGAGAGAACTGTGGCATTTTTTTAAATTTGAGCTATAAAAGCATGTCACTGTCTACATCAAAGTGGCTCAGTTGTATTAGTAAATCTTAATGATGTGTAGGTAGAATAAGTCAGGCTTATTCAGACATGAGAGTGAGTACTGGAAGTAATCCATCAAAAAGTTTGGGCTTCAAATCTGCCTTTTACAATACAAGGACTAACTTAAATATTTTTGTAATGCTCTAATTCTTGGAAAATTAATTTAGGCTGGGTAGAGAATTTCCCTCAGAGGTTTCACTCAACTGTGGAGTGTTTAGCTCTGCATACACAACTAAATTGATATAGATATAGAAATAGATATAACATAAAAATGAAACATAAGTAAATAGGTATTGGTATAGATGGTATCTTCAAATGATACCATCAAGAAAGTGATCAAACCCACCAACAGAATGGAAGAAAATATTTGCTAACCATATTCTGCTAAGGGACTTGTATCCAGAACATATAAAGAACTCTTACAACTTAATAATGAAAAGACACATATAAAAATGGGCACAAGATTTGAATAGACATTTTTTTAAAGAAGATACGCAAATGGTCAATAAGCACATGGAAAAAATGCTCATTATCAGTAGTCATTAGGGAAATGCAAATCAGAACCACAATGACATACAACTTTCTACCCAGCGTGTCTGTAATTAAAAAGGCAGAGAATACAAGTTTGGGCGTGTATGTAGAGAAATTGGAACCCTCAAATATTGCTGGTGGGAATGTAAAATGGTACAACTACTTTGGGAAGCTGTCTGACAGCTCCTCAAAAAGTTTAACATAGGGGAGTTCCCTGATGGTGTGGTGGCTTAAGGCTTCAGTGCTGGTGCTGTCAGCGCTGTGGCCTGGGTTCGATTCCCAGTCAGGGAGCTACCCACATACCAAAAAGCAAAAAAAAAAAAAAAAGTTTAACATAATTGTCTGTGTGACCTAGAAATTCTGCTAAGAGAAATGAAAACATATCCACATTAAAACTTAACATATTATATGTGTGCATGCATACACACAAACACACATACACATATGAATGTTCATAGCAGCATTATTCATGATACCCAAAAAGTGGAAACAACCCAAATGCCCATCAACTGATCAATGAATAAATAAAACGTATTTGAATGCAATGGAATATTATTTGGCAATGAAAAGGAGTGAAGTACTGACACATGCTACAACATGGATGATCCTAGAAAACATTTTGCTAAGTGAAAGACACCAGACCAGAAAAGACCATATAATGTGTGATTCCATTTACATGGAGTATCCAGAATAGGCCAATTTACAGAGACAGCAAGTATTATAGATTAGTGGTAGGCTAAGGATGGGAGGGCCACTGGAGAGGCAGAAAGGAATAGGGGAGTGGCCTCTAATGGGTATGAGGTTTCTTTAAGAGGAGGTGAAAATGTTCAAAAATTAGATTGTGGTGATTGTACAAGCCTCTCAATATACTAAAATGCTTTTAATTCTGCACTTCATATAAATGAATCTTAGGATATGTGAATTGTATCTCAGTAAGGCTCTTTAAAAAATATTTTCAAATTAGGCCCTTTCCCTCCTAAACAGAAGAGCAGTTAATTTTGACGTAGGTGGTATGCATGCAAGATTTTAATTGGGGGTGTTTTAATTGAGATTACCTGCATTTAATTTCCTTAATATGTAGAGATCATGAATAAATGTCCTTTAACCTTAGATAAACCATTTGAACCTTGAAATACTCATCTGTTTACAAGTGTTTATGTTTAAAACATACATACTTAATTTTTTCATTCTGTTTGTTTCCTTTTAAACCATGACAGTTCCTTTTTTTTCCTTCCTTAGCCACAACAAGTTGTCCAGAAGAAGCCTGCTCAGGTAAGAGATAATTATGATTTTTCCCCCCGCATTAATATCAAAAGTAAAGTGAAAACATATATCCCCAAGTTAAACCTTTAATTAGTATTTTTCTAGTTTTAATTACATAAGTATTGCATCACTCTTGACAATTTGTACCCTTCAGAAAAAGTTAGAAATACGTAGTATGAGATTGTCATTAAAAACTCTAAAAGGTTAAGGCCTTGGCTTAAGTGCACAAAGCAAATATAAAAGTTTAAAAAAACAACATGTTTATTTCAGTGTCTTGGATATAAAAATGTATCTTCAATATTATCATGTGTTTTACCAATTCTTAAACATCAAATTTTGTCCTTTCTACCTACCTATCCATATTTCATTGACCTGATACGGGACTTATTAGCTGCACATTTCATGATTCATGACTGAAAATGAATTTGTTCAGTGAATTATTTCATAACATTTAATGATTCCAAAACGCCTCAAGAGAAGGCTGGGAAACTGGGAAATTAAGTTATACTGGTTTTAAAGATTGATGAACTCTCACGTCTTGCTTCAATAACTGAGTCGTAGTCTCTGAAGTCTTTGGATACATCAGTATTAGGAACCAGCTTTACTTCTCTTGTCCCCTCTGACTGGAAGTCCTTGTCCTAACTGTGATCAATACATGGAAACATAAGAATCCTATTTGGTGAGGAAGTGTATCTTCAAAGAAAAGAAAACTGAAAGATAAATTAATATGATTGCCAAATTCATGAGCTGTTATTAAACTGTAAGACTGTCCTACTGCTTTCCCCTTTTGGGTTTTCCTAGAAGGTCAGGAGATCTAAGTGCATCACGCAGAACCTGATGAAATAAGTTATTAAGCAATGTCATGGGTTACCAAGATTTTTGTACGTCTTTGTGGGCTGTTTCCCCCAGAGGTTACTCTGTTTTCTTGGGACAGTGTTACCTTGCCTGGGAAAGATCACCCACACAATCATATGTTTACCATTTTTTTAAAATGCTGCTTAGAAGAGAATTGAAGCTTCTAAACACATATAAGCATACAGGAAAAACGTATCCCAATAATTACTCATGTACTTTAAGTAGAATAAAAGCAGAGTCACCATGAAAAATATTATTCTCATGGCTGCTCCCATACCTAAAAGCTGAAAGTGGTAGGAGGCACTAAACATAAATACCCAGTGTTTGAGTGTTTGTAAACAATATTAAACAAAATGAAATACAAACAAAAACTTAATATTTCAAGTAGGTCATCCCAAATGTATTTAGCATCACACCCTTCATCACTAAGAAAATCAAGAGAAAGTAAATTCATAATTCTTTGCATTTGACCCTAAAGATACTGCAGTGTTTACTGTTGCATCATGGGCTGTGAATGATAGATTAATAATAACCTTATGTGGTCTGTTAACAACATTGACTGTCTCTGTTCTTGGTGTTGGAGAGAAGAAGAGGCAAACAAAAGCAGCCAAGGCATCTGAGAAATGTGTGATCCAGTTCAGACGTTACTAACCTTGGCTGCATAGTAGAATCCCCTAGCAATTGTGCGCGCACATGCGTATGCACACACACACACACACAGTGGCTCCCCCTTATCTGAGGGGGGTCTGTTCCAAGCCCCATGCCTAAAAGCAGAGATAGTACGGAACTCTATGTATACTATGCTTTTTCCTATATACATACATACCTATGACAAAGTTTAATAAATTAGGCACAGTAAGAGATTGACAATAGCTAATAATAAAATAGAATAATTTTATATATTATATATGTACATATTTTATATATATATATATATATATATATATATATATATATATATATATAAGAGAGAGAGAGAGAAAGAGAGAGAGAGAGAGAGAGAGAGCACAATAAAAGTTATGTGAATGTGTTCTCTCTCTCAATCTCTGATAAACAAGATAGCTGCTGAGTGGCTGGCCTAATGGGCAGGTAGCGTATACAGCATAAATATTCTGGACAAAAGGATGATTCACATCCTGGGTGGGAAAGAACGGGACAGAGCAAGATTTCATCACACTACTCAAAACAACCCACAATTTAAAACTGAGGAATTACTTATTTCTGAAATGTTCCATTTAATATTTTAGGACCAAGGTTGACTGCAGGTAAATAACTAAAACCACAGAAAGTGTAACTGTGGATAAGGAGTGTGTATGTGTGTGTATGTGTATCACCATGCGTATTTATATGATTATTATACATATCGCCATATATGTGCTATAAATATATATAATCTGACGTGTGTACATTCAGTGATGTCAGGTAGATAGCTTGAAATCTACTATCTTGGGATTATTTACACCATGGAAATTGACAAAGACTACAAATTTGTTTTTCCCCAGAGAGCACGTTATTAAACATTTACTTACACGCCTCTGGTCACGCCCTTTAGTGATTCTGATTATTTGATCTGGAGATTCGAGGATCAGTATTTTTTATGAACTCCCAAAATGATTCTAATGTGCAGCCAGGGATGAAGACACTCAATGAACAGACATTAAAGGAGGCTTGAACATTTGAAGCAAATGACCACAGAATGTCAATGTTTACGAAACACATAGGGGACACAGATAGATGAGTAGAATGCCATTAGGGGAGCCTAGTGGGGTGGTGATTCCTGGAAGAGTTTTGCTTATGTTGTTGTTGTTTAGTTGCAAAAGGGAAAATGGAGACATAAATTATGGTAAAGAAAGGAAGACATTATAGATGAGATAAATGGCATATTCAAAAGTAGAGGGGCAGAAACAAATAAATCGTAGGTGGAGATTGTCAGAGTGGCTGAAAGTGATTGCAAATTGGTCAGTGATATACCAAGAAATGATATAAGTGAAGACATAAATTTTTCCCAAAACAATCAGGAATGTCAGAGAAGCCACAGATGAATGGAGTTGGTCTTCGCTGATGAATCTGGCTGTCTTATATAGACTCTGTACCAGATTTGCCCTTGAGAGAAGAACTCAGACTCAAAACTAGAAACAAGAACATGAGCTCCTTGGGCTTCCTAATCTATATTGTCTGAGGGCACAGTGATACATTATATAAACACAGGGACTACACGGAAGTTCACGAGGGATAATGTAAATGTTATACTACATTCAAAAGAATCTCTTCCTTTTTCATCTGTTTCCTTCAAAATAGCCTCCCAGATGGCTTTTCCATGTGGCAGTCTGGATTAACTCAGGTTCATGTCCTTTCTTCATCAACAGTACTTTGAAGGGTTACATTTAGGTCCTGTTTTTAGGTGGTGAAGGTTTTAGCACAAATATTTTACCTCTAAAGACAGGGCTCAGTGGTGTGTGTGGAGACCCAAATGTTGCTTTCTATCCCCATCACTGGGATGATGGCAACGCCTCTTCCCTAACTTACAAGAACATTTTGAAAGATTCATAATTATATAAATTCCAGGGGGTATTGTGTTCTGACTTACTTTTGGATGCTAGGTTTTTTGTTTCCAGAGGTGTATATGCTAGAAAATTCTAGAATTCTAATTAGCTTTAAACTACTATCCTTTTTACCTCAAGTGTTTTTATTGATTGTTTTTAAAATAAGGGTATGTTTTAACTAAGGGGGAAATTTTTATAGTAATTGCTGTATCCTGTCATTGGGACTAAAGCAGTCAGACACTTTCCCTGGATGTATGTCACATGTATCTAGAATTACAGTGGCTCTATTACAAAGTCTCCTAAATCCTTCAAATTCTGAAACTTCCCCAGAGCTTCAAGAATGCCACTTCTTGTAACTGGGATACAAAGTGACAGAATTCACTTTGAGGAGACAAACTCAGGACTGTGATAAATCTCAAAATTTAGGTCCTCATTTGTGTTTGTGTATATAAGTACATGTGTCTAGGGAGAAATAAAAATTTAAGGGGAACCCTACTACGAGGATTTGTGTTTGGAAAACCCACCGGGTGCCATCAGCTGCAATCCTCAAGTGTGTCGCATAATCCTAATGGGAAAGTTATAGTCTCTAATAAATCTAAAGGGGAAAATATGCAGTATTCACTTTGACTTTTTTTTATTCCGAAACCAATAAAAACAAAGCTTACTAGGAACACTACTATATTTTTATGTAAAGCAAAATAAGCAATAAATAAAAATTCGCTAATTTTTGAGTTTTTTAAACAATTTGAAGCTGTTGAATTCTCAACCATATGGATTACATTCTTAACTTTAGCAGGAAATAGTGGTAGGTTTTGTTGTTGTCGTTGTTTTAGTGAAAGAAACAGCACAAACGTATCAGGTTATTATCATTGATAGAAGGAACTTGGTTACTCTGAGTTTTTATTTGGATAAGAACAAATCTTGCTCCATTTCAGACTTCTACCAAGGTTTTGCTGGTTTATCAGGTATCTTATTGTTTCTTGATTTCCCTCTTTTTAGGCTTTAAACTAAGATTAGAAGTGAGTCCTTATGTATAATTCAGACTTTTTTATTTTTATTTTTTTTGAGGATGGGATAGGAGACATGTATAATTTCAAAGCAAGCAAGCAAAATATATGAACATTAAAAACTGATTGATCAGATTTCTAAAATCCTCCCCCCGCAGACTTTTTATTTTTGACTGGAGCCGTACCTAATGGATAAAAACAGGTTTTAAAAATACCAACAGTTCTCCTTCCTTTCAACCCAGTTCCTCATTGTTGTACAGCTCTGGCCAGCAATTACGACAGGTATGAACGTGCCCCTCCAGTTTCTCAGAGAGAGAACTCTAAAGGTTTCCCTTTCTAAAAGACTGGAAGCAAAGCTATCTGTTTCAAAATAGAGTTTTTTACCTGCAAGTGTCATCTCCTGTCGGTGGTGTATACCAGGGGAAAGAAATCTCAGTAAGCCTCGGTTATCATGAGGTTTCTTTCTTCCCCCTTCAAAAAAAAAAAAGAAAAAGTTGAATGTTTTTACGGAGACTTCAAGGGCAATTTTAAGGATGTTTATATTCCAGACAACCTAAACATTGTTTGGAGCAAAATGAGAGATTTCATTTTGGAACAAGCAAGTTGATGAATTGCAGTCAACATCTTGTTCTCAAAAAAGGCATTTTTACGGGGGCTTTTAGTCTGGGCGTACAAGGGGGAAGGAGAGAGGGGAGGGCACTCTCACTCTAGCGCTCATCTTTTACGTGGCACTTCGGCCATTGCAGTAAATAGCTCATAATAAATCAGACTTGCAAATACTCACTCTCGTCCTCACTCGGGGAGCATAGTGATTTATACTGTCGAAGTCATAAAGAGTACGGATTTATTTATTTTCCTACTTAGGCTCTTTCAAGCTGGTAAGACATTTTGTGGGCCAGTAAGTGTTTGGTACCAACTGATAAAACACGAAGTATTATATCAAAGTCCACCCTGAGTGACACTGTTTTGATGTATAGGAAATACTTTTTGATTTCGCCCCTGACCTCTGACATTGCAAAGGTCAAGAGACAAGGAGGGATCAAAGTAGAAACCAACATGGAACCCTTAAAATAAAGTTGCTCAATGATGTCACAGCACAGGGGTAGGGCAGAGGAAGCATATCGAAATGATTATTAACTGTAAACATATGAAGTAATTAGCTTAGCTAACAGTTGTAATAGAGGAATATGGGCAAGATAAATCCAGCTGTTTCTTGGTGGGGAATGTCTTATAGACAGGACATAAATTTCTAACAGAAGTGAAAGACCATCACTCAATGTGGGGAAACACCAAAAGGAAAAATTTTGTGTTTCTGGACTTGACAGATTTCCTATAGGAGCTTCTTCAAAGTCCGATTGTTTTTAACAGTGTGGAAGTCTGTGGATTAGGTGACAAATAAAATGGCACTGTCTGCCTGCTTTTTCTCTGCATCCTGATGTGAAATGGATAAAAACCAATTATTTATTAAATATGTAAACTTTCTTATTATTATCCAAACTTGCTGACCCAAATTAATAAGAATAACAGTGGCTGGCTTTAAAACCCAGTCTTTTCAAGAAAATTCTTAACGTTTGAATTAAAATAGGTCCTGTGTCCAGGATACTTCCTTTATATTCAGGAAATGTTTGCTGGACACTTAGATGTTCATTGAATAATTATTTGTTGAACTGCTATGATTATTGATTTTTTAATAATCTTACTCAAAACTCCTATCTCAGGATAATGAAAAACAATTGGTGCAGTAATGATTAAAATCCAGAAATGTTCTATTCCCTGGCAACAAAGGCAAGTGTTTCGTACACATAGAAAATAAAGAGAAAAGGTTTCTCCTACTATATTCATCAATAAACACATCTGAAATATAACCATTAAGCAGCCTCCAATCTAATCATTTCTAAACACCATTGTACACAGAAACAAGAATATTCCTCAACAGTTTTGGAAATGTTGAAATAAATTTCCCTCCTCTGAGTGCTTCCTTCATGCAAAAACGCTTTTGCTACACCCTCAGCTATTTTTTAAACATGAGCTCGTTCAATAAGAATGAAAACTGGCATGGAAAATTCATCAAGCCCATGATCCTCAGAAATCATGACTTAGAGGATCCTGAAGCTTGCCGTTAGTTTAGACATAAAGTGATCTCCCTATCTGAAAAATGTAACTCCCTTCTGGAGATGTATTTAAATAGCCTTTCATCCCTGGAAAGAAATTTGTAGCATCCTAGAGATGCACGTAAGCCGTTGGCTGTGTTTTCAGTGACAGAACGCTGATCAAGGGCACAAATGAGACGAACAGGCCTGCATTTTGGAAACCTAAAGATGTCTTATTTGGTTTTCTTTTGGAGACATTGTTTCATCATTTTGTTTGCTTTCTCAACAATCTGTCTTCGCATCACAGTTAAAAGAAACAAAACATTATGAAGAATAGTCATTAATAATCACAGTTCCACACCATAGTTTTACAGGGTTTTTACTGTTTATTTTTAGTTTTCCCTTTTGGTTGTCATATTTTTTTTCTTACACCCTAGATGGGTATTACCATGGTGCCTCTCACAGAGTGGGAATAAGATACAAATTAGACGACCCATGATCGCCAGTGTTGCTGCCTTTGGTCAGTGTCATCTAGGAGCCGCCTTCTTTACTGCAAACATCCCCCAATCGGACCTTAAAACTGACTTTAGTAATTTGTTCTGGACACATGCGAGGTAGTCCCGATGCTTTTGTATTTTTATATACATAAAGTTCATCTAAAGAAAAGATTGGGAAGAAATGCCATAAACATCCCCACTTCTTAAGTCTCCTTTTGAAAAATATTTCTCTTCTAGCATTTCCACCAGAATTCCTTGCACTTGCCAAATTTTATGGTTTATATATGTCCCATTTAACTTCTTTTTTTAAATCGGATAAAAAAAACTTTTCCTGGTTGGAGAAAATAATCACTTTCCATTAAATTAGACAGTCTCAATCCATTTTAAGTTAAAATATCTGACAGGGAAACAGAAAAACTCAGCTGTGGGGTCTTGCAGGTCAGTTAGCTACAGATGGAAGAGCAGATGGTTTCTCCTCTCGGGGGAGAGCCCCTTCCTTCTGTTCTGACGGCAGAGGCTCGAGATAGTTGCAAACGTGAAAAACTCTTACGTGTGTCACTCCAAGTTCTTAAAGAATTGAACATATTAAGATGACCGAATGAGTATGTCATAAAACCATAACTACTCTTTCTAGATAGCCAGTTATTTGTTAAGCTTATTGCCAAGATAACTTAAATTAGAAATGTACTTTTAGCCTGTACCATTTTATAATAAAAGGAGTTGCAGAATTCTTTGCAACCAAGGGGAACAAAATAAGGACTCATTAAAGCCAACATAGACTTCTGTGATTTTACACACATGGCCACACACAACCAGGGGCATCGCGGTGACACAACTCCTCAACTTTGCAGCAAGAGTATTTCCATTTCTCGATTCTACTCAGAATTAAGTGGCCTCCCTTCCACTGCAGACTTGCTGTTTAGTCTGCATCTGAAAATTAAACCCAGAGCTTCAGCTCTTGCATTAAATGCTGCACACACCCTTACCCGTGTCTATATGGTAAGATCTATGATTAAACTCTCAAGACATTTTAAAAGTCCACCAAGCATTAGGGGATCAGGTGGGATACTAGGCTGTCTTCTTCCTCCTTTTGAATCAATTAGTGGAAGTGTACCCAAAGGTATATGCCACATGCATTCTGTTGAACCAAATTAAAAGAATGGAGGTATGTGCAAACCATATTTTTAGATTGTAGTGGGATTTTTCCAAGCTTAGCCAAAGCAGTGAAGGAGTTACATTTATTCATTTCCTTGTTTGTTCTCATTCACAAAAGAAAATCTAAGGCAACATAAATGCAGTTTTCCAATAGTCATAATAAAAATAGAGTTCTCCAACTCAACATCCTTCCTTTCTCTCTCATCAGTTTTCTGCCAAAAAATTTGCATGTTTCGTCCTGTATGGTGCAGCCTCAGTTGTCTCTGTAAAGTAACTGCGTCCATGGCTGGGAGCTGTTCAGTGTTTAGAGGCCTTAGTGGCTGGTGCTCATAAAAATGTCACTGTGCACTTCCACTTTGAAAAGTCCTTTGTTCCAGAAACCTCATTCCACGAGTAAGCCTTCTTGACTAAACTGCTGCTGTTTGGCCTTCCCACCTGTCAACCAGGCCCCAATGAAATGTGCAAATTCTTGGCGACAGTATTTCAATTCCCTTACTGAGTCAAAGCTGCTCTTGCATAGCTACACAAGCTCAAAGGTCCTTTGGCCATATGTGCCAGACATGAAGCAATTTAAATAAATATCTCAAGGTGCAGGCTATTGTGTACAATAAGTGACAGTGTCCTCTAAGTTACTGAAGCGAAGACTCTCAGGGGTCCTTAGCAACTACTCTGCTGCAGAAATAAGATTCCCTGGACATCAAAGCTAGCTGCTTATTCCCTACGTCATCAGTTGCTGGCCACTCTGCACCACAGAAAAGCCCTCCATGACATCTGGCCAGCCAGGACACTTAGGGCAGCAGAAGGTAGGTTCCCAGCTTTATCCTCATTCTTGACAAGGAGTACTTTTCTTCTTGTTACACAAACACTTTTGTCACAGCAGCCACACATGTAGCAAAAGACCAAGTCCCTAGTAAGGTGAGAACTGAGCTTTGAAGAGGTGAGAAGTGCCATGCACCTCACCCACCAATGTCATCTGCTTGGCAGCCATGCTGTCCTTTGAAGGGTGACCAGTGAGGGTTATGAAAAGAAGAGAGGGCTCTATACTCACTAGACGTTTGAGAACACCATCATTCTGAGCATGTGAGAGTCACATTACCTTCCAAAGTTTAATGGAGTGAGGTCGCACTCTCTTACATCCTAGTTATGTACCCAGCTCCTAGTAGAAGAATTTCAAGGTCTGTGGAAAGATACCTTACTAAAACAACTATTCAGGCGACTGGTCAAGATGGCTGAGTAGGCAAATGCTGTACCTATCTCCCGCCCCCCCCCAAACCACATCAAAATCACAACTAAATTACAGAATAACCACCATTGAGGATTGCCGGAAGTCTAGCTGAACCGAAGTCCTACAATTAAGGACATACAGAAGAAGCCAGCTCGAGACTAGTAAGAGGAGCAGAGACATGTAACGAACTGGTCCCACACCCACATGTGACCATTAAAAATCAGGTGGGATATCTTGGCTGCAAAGGTTTGCCCTGGAGGAACAAAGGATCCCAGCCCCATGCCAGGCTCCCCAAGCCAGGGTTCCAGTTCTGAGGAGAGAAGTCCCATAACTTCTGGCTATGAAAACGAGCAGAGATGAGTGAGATGAAAGGTGGCTACATTCCCAGGCACTCCTCTTAAAGAGCCTGTGCATGGACTTACTTACTCTGAGCTCCAGTGCTGGGGCAGCACCTCTAAAGGTGCCAGGGATATACAGGAGAACTAAAGTGTCTGGCTTCAGGTCAAGGGCTGGAGGGACAGCTTTCTCCTGGATGGAGGAGCTGTTGAAAGCCATTCTTTCTCTGTTGAGCCCTCCCACTTCCCGGTATGGAGATGCAGATTGGCGCCATACCTGAATCTCCATCAACCTGGCTAACACCGTTCATTTGCCCCACCTTAATGAT
This sequence comes from Lyroderma lyra, assembly GCA_004026885.1. Classification (NCBI taxonomy): domain Eukaryota; kingdom Metazoa; phylum Chordata; class Mammalia; order Chiroptera; family Megadermatidae; genus Lyroderma; species Lyroderma lyra. The sequence goes on along the minus strand of PVJL010001403.1, from coordinate 45,732 downwards.
TCTGAGACCTCATGCCACCCAACTTTCCAGCACACCCAAGCCACTTCTAGTGGCTTTCCCATGCAAATGGCCTGTCTTATCTCATGCTACAGACTTTCATAATATCTCTGAAAGGTTCACAAAACCCAAATAGGCAGCATCTGGCTTCAGCATGTCCTGTACCTCTGGCTCAGCAGCCTTAAGCCTGGTATTAGCAATAGCCAGCCTTGGTTCATGACTTGGCCTCTTGATGCACCTCCAAGCACAGTACAGGTGACAGGCATCTGCGGATTGCTTTGTGTCTCATGCTAGGTGGCCTCAGGCAGGGTATAAGCTGTGGACTGAACTTGGCATATAATGGGTCCCTTCCCAGGAGACCCTAGAGCTGGCATGCCCACTGGCCAGCATTCATACTGGTTTAGAGGATCACCTGGCCACCTCCAAGAATGACACCTCCAAAAAGCAGGCTAGGCAGGCACCAGAGCCTTGCTAAAGCAAACCTTGCTCCATACAGTAGCCCCTGAACCACAACCTCTTCACTGTAGTCATGGCCAGTCCTCACAACCAGTGAGCCCAAGGGTCAGTCTCTCCCATTGACATGCAAATAGCAACCAAGGCTCAATTACAAGAGGAGGGCAGACAACCCACACAAGGGACACGCCTGTTGTACTTGGCTCTGGAGACAAAGAAGACTGTGCCACTCGGTTCCACATGATACCTACTGCATAAGGCCACTCTACTAAGACTGGGCACACAGCAGCTCTGCCTAGTACATAGACACAAGCACGGGGAGGCATCCAAAATGAGGAGACGAAGAAACATGTCCCAAATAAAAGAGCAGAACAAAGCTCCAGAAAAAACACTAAACAGAATGGAGACAAGCAATGTACCAGACGCAGAATTCAAAACACTAGATATAAGGATGCTTAGTGAGCTCAGGCAGAACTCTTAACAAAGAGATAGGAAACAAATATGGAGATACAAAACATAAAAAAGAATCATCAGAAATGAAGAATACATTTGAAGAAATCAAAAGTATATTGAAGAAAGTAGAGTGTCAAATCAGTGATTTAGAAGATAAGGTAGCAGAAAACACCCACATGCAAAAACGAAAAAAAAAAAAACAGAATCCAAAAAAGATGAACAACATTAAGCCTCTGGAACAACATTAAACACAGCGACACTTGCATCATAAGGGTACCACATAGAGAGGAAAGAGAGCAAGGAATTAAAAACCTATTTGAAGATAAAATGAGAGAAAATTTCCCTAACCTGGAGAAGAAAATGTATATTCAAGCCCAGGAAGCACAGAGAATCCCCAACAAGATGAACCCAAAGAGGCCCACATCAAGACACATCATAATTAAAATGCCAAAGCTGAAAGACAAACAGAGAATATTAAAAAACCTCAAGAGAAAAGCAGTTAATGACCTACAAGGAAGCTCCCATAAGACTATCAGCTGATTTCTCAACAGAAATTTTGCAAGCCAGAAGGGGTTGGAACAAAATATTCAAAGTGATGAAAACAAGAATGTACAACTAAGATTGCTCTACCCAGCAAAGCTATCATTTAGAATCGAGGACATGTAAAGAGCTTCCCAGACAAGAAAAAGGTAAAGGAATTCATCACCACCAAACCAGTACTACAAGGAATTGTAGAGGGCCTTCTTTAAGAGAAATATATATATATATATTAAAAATAAGAATAATAAAATGGCAATAACTACATATCTATCAACAATTACTTAAATGTAAGTGAATTAAATGCTCCAATCAAAAGACATAGGGTGGCTGAATGGATAAGAAAACAAGACCCATATATATGCTGCCTATGGGAGACTCCCTTCAGATCAAAAGACACACACACTGAAAGTAAAGGGATGGAAAAAGGTATTTCAGGAAAATGAAGACAAGCTGAGGCAGCAATACTTATATCCGACAAAATAAACTTTAAAACAAAGGCTATAACAAGAGCCAAAGAAGGATCCAGTAACCCCACTTCTGGATATTTACCTGAAGAAACCCAAAACACTACCTCAAGTGGACATGTGCACTCATATGTTCGTTGCAGCATTATTTACAGTAGCCAAGTTATGAAGGCAGCCAAGGTATCTCTGAATGGATGACTAGATAAAGAGGAGGTGGTACATATATACAATGGACTATTACTCAGCCATAAAAAAAGGAATGAAATCCTGCTATCTGCACCAACAGGGATGAACGTAGGGGATATTGTGCTGAGTGCAGTGTCAGACAGAAAAAGACAGACGTCATGCGATTTCACTTAAAAGTGGAATCTAAAGAAAAAATAAACAAAAACAAACAAAACAGAAACAAACTCATAGATTCAGAGAACGTTTTGATGGGTTCCAGATGGGAGGCGGTTTGAAGGTGGGTGAAAAGGGGAAGGGATTAAGAAGTACAAATGGGTTGTTACATACTAGTCATGGAGATGTATGGTATAGCATAACAAATACAGTCAATAATATTGTAATATCTATATATGATATCAGATGGGTAGTAGATTTTCGGGGTGATAGATGAGGGCAGGGTGAAAAAGGTGAACAGATTAAGAAATACATAGTGTTAGTTACGAAATTGTCATGGGGATATAAAGTGAAGCATAGGGAGTATAGTCAATGATATGATAATCACTATGTATAATGCCAGCTGAGTACTAGACTAATCAGGGGGATCACTTCTTAAATTATACAACTGTCTAATCATCATGCTATACACCTGAAATTAATATAGTATTGAATGTCAACTGTAATTGAAAAATTTTTAAAGGTGGGGAAAGGCATAGAGAAGTATGAGCTTCAAGTTTCCAGGTATGAAACAAATAAGTCATGGAGCTGTGTGTACAGCATGGGGAATATAGTATTACTGTGATAGGGTGGTATGGTGTCAGATGGTTGTTGGACTTACCTTGGCGATCACTTCTTTAGGTGTAGAAATGTTGAATAACTATGTTGTACATCTGAAACTAATAGAAGTTTGCATGTTTGCTATATTTTAATAAAAATCTTTTAAAACGTTGCAATCATTAAATATAACTAAAATGTAAAAAAAATTTTTAAATAAATGAAACAATTATTTGTGTTGAGTTAAGAACTGTTAAGTAAAGAAAACAATATAAGGGACCATCATTTTCAGCTGAGTTGTATATGTAAGGGGCTTGAATAAACCACTTACATATCAGGAGCTTCAAGAGCTCACATCAACCCAAGTTAACGGGAGTATTTTGAAAAGCTAATCACATTTCATCTACTACAAGGTCTCTGTAATTCACAGCCTGAAAATTCTATTTCCTTCAGAATTTTGAAGTCTTTGTTTTCCAGATAGCATAGAAAAATCGAGCAATTACAAGTGGAATAATTACAACTACATCCAGGAGGGCTTCCAGCTTGACTGATTTCTATTAATTTATTAACTATGAGAAGAAGAAATAAAATACACCTACCAGATTTTATTCTGTGGTCTGTTTCAGAGTAGTAACCAGAGTCCACACCTCATGTTGTAATGAGAAATGAGTCATTTGGGGACGGGTGAAGAGTGTATCTGCCGAACAGCTTAATGACTTTCTGGCATTTAAATATTAAGTGAAAAGACAAGGTCATAGGGCAGCTGAACCCTGGCTTGTCTTTATTTCGTCTGTCCGTAGCTTTGATCACGCTACATCCTCGTTTGTGGCCAGGACTCCATAGAGAATCTCAGGGTCATGGCCTGTTGCCTATCAAGAGATATAAACCTGCTGCTTAAATATGCGAAGCCTGAAATTTGGAAGTTGGGTGTAGAAGGGAGGTAGCTTCATACGTTCCACATTTCCCACATAACCCAACGCAGACTAAACAAAACCGGTGTGAAATCTCATGACTTGATGCTGCTGTGGTTATATTTTTTAAGCTGTAATCCATTCATTTGTATGTGTGTTTATTCCCAGGATTTACAGCTCTCTCAGTCTTTAGGGGAGGAGAATGTTTGAAACCTTCTGCAAAGGGTTTGCAATAAGCAGTGGCCTGTGATTAAAGCCCAGGCTGGAGTGCGTGAGTGTGCGTGGGGGTGGGGGTGGGGCGCACACATTCATGTGAGTGTGTGAGTCCCCTTGCATGTGGGCTATTTTTCCTCCCGTTTGCTGCTTTTACGCAAAAGCGTCACACATGGTAGCATTTAGGACCTCCTTCACAGCTGAAGTGTTTCAAACACTAATGAATGGAAGTTTGGTCATATAATGCAGACAAGCTTTAAGGCATGCGTTACTGAATGGTGTACTGTAGTGACCTAGGAAAGGAAGAGAGGTATAAATCGTGTCAGTTAGCCACCCAGACAAAATGAAGCCATGTGGAAAATCAAATCTATTAAAGTATGAAGACTGTTATAAGCTGTTTTAAGCCGGCCATTCTTAAAGGGGCTCAGTTTGCTGCCGGAGTAAATGTTTACCTCTTCTCCCAGATCTTTTTCACATGCCGTCTTAGGAGACAATGTGCAGCATTTGATAAAAATCATCCTCTCACTAACGATGCTTTTATCAGAAATGTTTATTGTCTCCGCTTTACCACCCATGTCCTGAAAGGTGCTGCACATTTGTAAAATAAGCAAAAGGAAAGAGAACTGTGCAGCCCAAGCCAACTCGCACAAAGTCCAACAAATTCCAGAACTGCAAGAAATCAGAAAAAGGAAAAGAGGAGTTAGGTTTATATGAAGAGAAGGCCCTGCAAAAACATATATGTTACATTTTCTCTGCTTGGCCAGCCAGTATTAAATGTTTGGTCGATGCGGACTTAGCCTTGAGATTGCATTAAAATGTGATTTAATAAATACGAGAACAAAGAAGTGGATTGGAGAGGAAAGGAGTAGTCAGCTCGTGCAGCCCTTTCTCGGGCTCACTTCTGACCTCGCGCAGCCTCTGCGTGGTGGCAGCAGCACCATGGCCACGCTCAGGTTCTGGGACTTGTCTGTCTTGGCACAAATCCTGACCCTATTCTCCCTATGACTTTGGGTAGATTACTTGCTGTGCCTTAACGTTATCATCTGTAAAATGGGCATAATAACAGATAATCCCTAAAAGCATCTAGCAAGTCCCATAAAAGTATCAGCTATTACTACCAGTACCTTGGAGAACACATTTATTTATGCCTTAAGAAAGGAGCTCCTTAACTTGATTTTTCTTACTTGTATGCCAGTTTTTCAAACTGATGACTGTCAGTCATCGTGTTGGGCAAATTTTACTTTTTTTTTTTTTTTTTTTTTTTTTACTCCAATTGGTGAGTAAGCTTACATTGGCCTGACATTTTCTGGATGGAAACAATTGAATTGGCTGACCAGCCGCCATGATGTCAAGCCTTAAGTCAACAGTGGCTAATGACTGCTCTGGGAAAAAACAACACCTTGCTTGCTTCCTCAATTACAGTTTAAGAAGCCCTGGGAATGAGGGGCTTGCCAATCACCCGCCTGCTCCTTGGAAGCAAGCATAATGTGCTGTGGAAATGGGTCACCTCTGAACTGTTTGTAAGAAGAGCCCACATAGGATAATGGTTGTGGCCTTTGTGTATTCCAGGAGGAGACTGAAGAGACATCCTCACAAGAGTCTGCAGAAGAGGATTAGGAGGCAGCAACGTTTGATTTCTACCTCAGCAGCAGTTGGATCTTTTGAAGGGAGAAGACACTGCAGTGACCACTTACTCTCTATTGCCATGGTCTTTCCACTTGCATCTGGGATGGGGTGGGGTGGGGTGGGGGCGGGGGGGGCGGGGGGGAGAAATCACATAACCTTAAAAAGGACTATATTAATCACCTTCTTTGTAATCCCTTCACAGTCCCAGGTTTAGTGAAAAACTGCTGTAAACACAGGGGACACAGTTTAACAATGCAACTTTTAATTACTGTTTTCTTTTTTTCTTAACCTACTAATAGTTTGTTGATCTGATAAGCAAGAGTGGGTGGGTGTGAAAAACTCTGAATCAGGTTTAGTCAATCACTGCACTGCATACCAACAAGAAACATGTCACACTTGTGACGCTGGGCATTCACTTTTGGAAGGCGCAGTGTGTGACACTGTGTAGGCCTCAGACACCACCCAACCCGTGCGCTGTAGTGAAGCTTCTGTTTAGAACACCAAAGATAGGACTAGATACTACTTCTCTCTTCTTTCATATAATCTCGTAGACACTTACTTGATGATTTTTTAACTTTTATTTCTAAATGAGACGAAATGCTGATGTATCCTTTCATTCAGCTAACAGATGAGAAAAGGTTATGTTCATTTTTCTAAAAGGGAAGTAAGGAAACAGGTATTGCCAACTCCTATATTTATGGGCATCACACGTATCAGTAGGAGTAATAAATTTACTCGATCACTTGTTTTCAGGAAAACATTCCTCCAAGTAGAATCTACTTCCTACAGAGCCAAATGCCATTTAGCAATAAATCGCACTTGTCAGCCTTAGAGCATTTAAGGAAGCTAGACAAGTAAAAGTATTCTCTTTGTAATTTAATGAAAAGGTACAAGAATAATGCATGATGAACTCACCTGAATTATGAGTTAGGAGGAGCGAAATCTAAATTTCTTTTGCTATAGTTATGCTACAATTTAAAAAACAAAAAAGCTCTCTCTCTCTCTTTCTCTCTCTCTCTCTCCATTGTGTATCAGTTTCCGTGAAAGACCTGAATACCACTTACCTCATATTAAGCCTATGTGTTACTTCAAGTAATACATTTTGACATAGGGTGGTTGCCTGAGGTTCTTTACTTAGGCTTCAGTTCACCATCTCTTCATTCAAACTGCACTTTTAGCCAGAGATGCAATATATCCCCACTACTCAATACTACCTCTGAATGTTACAATTAATTTACAGTCTAGTTACTTATTACATGCTGCTATACACAAGCAATGCAAGAAAAAAAAACTTAAATGGGTAGGTGATGCTAATCATCTGCGTTTCTTTTTGTACACTTAATTACAGTTAAAGAAGCAGTCTCCTTACTGTGTTTCAGCCTGGCTATGTATTTTTCTGGTTTGTTTGTTTTTTTTAATTAAAATTTTACAAATGCTTGTTTCAGCTTCTCTGCTAGATTTCTACATTAACTTGAATATTTTTTTTTTAACCAAGTCGCTCCTAGGTTCTTAAGGGTCATTTTCCTCAATTGTACTACACATCACACGAAATTTGACTGTAATGGTTAAATATTACCCTCCAAGTTTGTACCTCAAATGAATTGTTTAAGGAATGGACTAATTGACTTGCAAAGACCTACCTCCAGACTTCAAAAGGAATGAACTTGTTACTTGCAGCATTCATTTTTGTCAGCGTTTGAAATAGCTCAAACTGCAGCTACCCCTAGTCAAAACTATTTTTGTAAAAGATGTTTGCTAGAAAGGAACACATTTTTACATACTTTTGCAAATAAATAAATTAAATAAAGCCAACCTTCAAAGAAACTTGAAGCTTTGTAGGTGAAATGCAACAAGCTCAGCTTTTGCATGATGCAATCAGAAATATGTGTTTTTAAGATTAGTTGAATATGAGAAAATGCTTGACAAAGATTTTCATGTATTTTACACAAATGTGATTTTTGTAATATGTCTCAACCAGATTTATTTTAAGCGCTTCTTACGTAGAGTTTTTATTCCTTTCTCTCCTAGTGAGTGTGCTGACTTTTTAACATGGTATTATCAACTGGGCCAGGAGGTAGTTTCTCATGAGGGCTGTGTCAGTGTGGCTTTCAGTGCTGAAGCCAAATGAAACTCGAAACCATCTCTCCTCCAGCCGATTCAGGGAGGTAGCCTCCAAGGCCATATCCCTCTCTGAAACTGGCAGGTCGCTCACTATTGTCAGTCACCAGAGGAGCTATGGAGAGAATCAAAACTCAGCATTACTGTAACTGTGCGTTAAATAAGCAACTAAATAGTGACTTCTAAAAATCGAAGTCCCATGCCATGTCTTTGGTTGTTGGCTCATTGGCCAGCCTCTAAAACTGACACAGTTGCTCATGTTGGCCAAACTCAGAGCACGAACAGTTTCCATCTCTGATGAAGTTACTCTTTTATTTCCTCTATGTTGTACAATCAAAACACACTGCTACCTCTTAAGCCCCAGTATACCTCATTTTTCATGCTGAAAAAAAAAAAAAAGCTTGTGGCCAACGGAACAGTAAGAACATCATAAAATTTTTATATATATAGTTTATTTTTGTGGGAGATAAATTTTATAGGACTGTTCTTTGCTGTTGTTGGTCTCAGCTAAGTAAGACTGGACATTTAACTTTTCTACCATTTCTGCATGTGTGCAGGAGAAAAGTATCAAGACGTTTAACTGCAGTTGACTTTCTCCCTGTTCCTTTGAGTGTCTTCTAACTTTATTCTTTGTTCTTCATGTAGAGTTGCTGTCTATGATTGTACTTTGAATCGCTTGCTTGTGGAAAATATTTCTCTAGTGGATTATCACTGTCTGTTCTGCACAATAAACATAACAGCCTCTGTGATCCCCATGTGTTTTGATTCCTACTCTTTGTCATAACTCCATTAAATAAAGTTTGGTCAAAACAGGTCAAGGAGAGATACACTCACATGTCATTTTGTTGCACCTCAGCATACTGTGCATCCAGACCTCCCCACACCGACAAAGTTTTAATATGTCATTCTTATTAAGCCAACTGCCCTAACTTTATCTTTTATGTTCTGACATTTAATTACTTAGAAGAAATGGAAAGGAAGATTAGTCTGTAGTTTAAAACTAGAGAGTTTCTACTTAAGGCTAGTATCAACAAAGTTTATAAGAAAATTAACTGATACACCAGTTATCCTTCAAGTAACATTTGTGGAGAGACCCAAAAGTTTGGTGAAAAGAGTAAGATGAAAAACACAAAGGTTCTAGAAAGTAGGAGTCTTTTCTATCATAAACACCGTAAGCACAGTCAGAATTATTCTGTCGAGTTCAAGGTCATCTTTACACCTCAACTTCGATTATCAACAAATCCAGGATTTTTTAAAAACTAAAATCTTCTGGTTTGCGCTGCCCCTGTTGGCACTAAAACTCTTCTTCAGTTCGCTTTTTAGGCAGGACTTACCCATATTAAAACATGTTTCGTCCGGAAATTTATTATCCCGTTTATTATTTCACTTACTCATTTATTTTCACAGCCAGTATTTTGTGAGTGCCTACTTTGTGCTGAGCCCCAGACCAAGGGCCCTTCAAAAGATTTATCTCCTTGGAGAAAATTATGCAAGTGCAGAAATACAGGCAGCATGCAAAAAGAACAAAGTAAATTGTTTCAGCAACAAGTTTCAAGAATTCAGAGGAGGGAAACTCATTTCCTGCTAGGGTGGATCATTAGTTCAGCCTACTAAGAGGGAGACAGACCAACTGTATTTAATATAACCCATAATTACTCTTCATTTTTATTAATATAGAAAAGCATTTAAGAAGAAGTTACTTCCTGAAAATAAGCAAACCAAGAGAGAATCTTTGGCTTGAAAAAGAAAGAATAAAAAAGGATATGCAGCCACCCCTCACTTAACGACCTACATGTTTAACGACTAGGGGGCTTACAACCAATTATTGAGCGTGAGGAATCCCTTTTCTCAGTCTTTGTCTGTTTCAGGCAGTCAGTATTCACTACACAAAGCATTCCCAATCACGCAAGACTACATACTTTCAAAGTGTGGTGTCACGTGATACCTATTGAAAAATACGTACCCTCCGGCACCATGACACCCCACAAGACCTCTGCCTTTAAACTGCTAGCTTCTTGACCAATTCACTTAATGCCTCAGTCCTAGGACCTGAACTTCATCGTTAAGTGAAGAGTGCCTGTATTCGGTCCAGAAGAGGGTAAGTCAATGATAAGGGTGAGTTTTTTTTATCGTATTTTGGGGTTGACATTCACTAAATGATGTCTGAATTAATTTTTTTTATTTTAGAAAAACTTGCTTTCACACAGTAAGCAGTGCACTTACGAAATTATGTGAAGAAATCTTTTAAGTTTAAACCTAAGTTCAAATAATGGTGGAACTTCTAGAATGTGCAGGATGTAGTTTGGGGCAGTGAAGGTCAGTGAAACTTCATCCCTGCCCACGAAGAGCCAGAACTTCTCATGAGGGAGCTGGACCTAATGAGGAGAGCTGTGTGGATACAACGCTACTGAGTCACTCTGCAAGGAAGCATCCTGAACTCTGCCAATACCCGGGACAAATGGCAGGTCCCCTCACAGAAAGGCTTTAGCATCCCTGTCACAGAGGGATCCTGGGGCTGCGTGGACATGTCTGCCAGGGTACCTTTTATATGAGGGGGTGCTGGTCACCAGTTGGGGGTGGGGTACTCTACTTCGGTGGATTCAGAAATTGTAAGTGCTTGAGGAGTGTGAGCAGTAATGAACAGAACTAAAGAGTGACATTTCGGCAAGTGAGACGTGCCACCAACCCAGACTATCAATCAGTGAATGCAGCTTCAGAGGATGGGAACAAGCCCAAGAGGGGAGAAGAGGGCAGAATGAACGCACTTTTTATCCGGTGTTTACTTACATACCATGGCTTTGTTGTGAACAAGTATAATTCTTAGTGCTTGGTAAGGTCATCCTTGCACACTACTCTCCAGTGTCTAGGGGCGCTGGACAAGACATCCTGTCGCACCAGGTGACGCAAAAGGTGTGGACTCTGAAACCAGACTGCCTGGGTTTGAATCTGGCTCTGCCGCTAACTAGCTGGGGACCTTGGACAGGTGACATAACCATGCTGAGATCAATTTGTTCCATTTTTTTTTCTTTTTTTTTTAATTCATTTTTATTGTTAGACTTATTGGGGTGACATCTGTTAGCAAGGATTACATAGGTTTCAGGCATACAATACTACAGTGCATTGTCTACTTGATGTATAATAAGTTCACCACCTAATGTGACTTCTCTTTCAATTTGTTCCATTTTAAACAGAAATAACAGCGTCTACCTAAAAGTGCTGTTGTGAGGATTAAATACACCAATTCATGCGAAATGCTTGAAAGCACTGGGCGTATGGAAGGTGCCATGTGGTACACTACAGTGACTATTTCTGCTCTCTTAGCTCTGGCTGCAGGGTGGGCTTAAGAGTAACTTTTCCCTGAAGTTTCTATCATTAGTTGATCTTTACCACACAGAGATGTCCACAGGTCATGGTCACAGGTATGAAGGTTTCAAGCCCCATTTCGGTTGAATTCAGTGCATGAGAATCATTAATATACATACGATGGACTCCGTTTTCCCACTGTGGTTTGCAATGTTTGATCTCAGTGGATTTGGTTCCCCAGGGGAGTTACCCCTGAAAAATCAGCAGAATGCAAACTGCTTCCATTACAGTGACAGCGTGGTGGTCCCTGATGCCCCACAGCTTTATTTGCGTATGGGGAGCCCTCCCCGCCTTTCAGTCCAGCTCTCAGCCCTGGTTGCTCTAGGCTCCTGACTTTGGCCTTGGTAGAAAGTACCACCGTGTTAGAGCACGGTGCTTCTTGGTCGTCTGCTCCCCCTGGCCCAGCACCGACTCAGCACTCCTTCAGACTCAGCCCCACCGCTAGCCTGCACCCCGGCCTGCGTGGCTGAGCTAGGGGCACCTCCGCAGCCCCTGGCACTCCCTGGGCTGGCTGGTCGTGCTCTTCCGCCCAGTCCTCTTGCACTGAAGCCCACATCCCCTTAGGTTTCTCTCTGGAAACCTGCAGATACTTGTCTCCTCGGACAAATCATAAGGAGCCACTTAGTATAGTACTAGGAGAGAAAATGAGGGTGAAGTATGACGAGCAGACGGGTTTCTCATGTCTCCCATTGTCCCTGATGACTGGTCAAAACCCGGATGTGCCTGCCCGTCTTGGCCTGCCCTCCTCGGGCCTTGAGCAGGCTGGCCACCCCTACGGGAGGTGAACGGCTGCTTCAACCAGGGCTCCTTCCACCACAAGGGACATGCACCCAGTTTGAAATGGCTTACCCAAAGTAAAATAAAATAATAATGGAAGGAAGGAAGGAAAGAAAAGAAAACATATTAATTAGCTGATACAGCCGAGAAGGCCAGGACACTGGACCTTCAGGCATCATGTGGTCCAAGGACCCAAAGAACGTGACCAGGAGTCTGAGGTCATACTGTCCTCAGTTCAGCTTTGTATTTCTTGGGTTCACTGTCAGGTAGCTTCCCCTCTAGTAGTGGCAAGATAGTGGCTGGAAGTCCCAGACACACATCCTCTTGGCCTTGCAACTTCTGTGGAAAGATTTGTTTTTTCAAAATCTTAAGGTTAAATATTGTTGGATCAACCTAGATCACAGCCCACTCATTCTAGCAGTGATTGTGGCCAGGGGGAGAAAAACACTAGCCAGATGTGGGTCACATACCTATCCCCGGAGCTAGGCAAGATTGGGGGACCTCTATAAGTTGTGGGGAACGGTTAGCCCCATGGGATACCCGAAATGGGTGATGTCCCACCGAAAAGTCCAACTGTGCTTACAGAAGGGAAAATGGGCACAGGAGAGACAAAAACACAGCAGCTGCCAGTTAACAAGGGCACAGCCAGCAGGGCTCAGCGAATAACCAGAAAGTGAGGGGAGATCAGTGTGATCAAGGCTCCATAAAGTCACTTGATCCTCAACAGGAGGAGAAGGCAAATACCCTGAGAGCTGCTGACCCAGCAGTGGACTTCACAAGGGCCAAAAAGGAAACGTCTTAAGGCTGTTTCTTACTATGGAACAGTTTAGCCTATCTTGTCTGGAGCAAATAATTACAATTTTTGCATTTTAATGTTTTGTTTACAAAGCACTTTCACAAATTTTATTTCTTTTCATCTGCAGTGTGGTGCTGGGTGATACAGCAGGTATTGTTGTTACTACTATTATCACGTTCTATTTACTTTACAGAGTTAACTGAAGCTCAGGGGGTATAAGTGACTGGTTTGGGGGACAGAGCTAGTAACTGGGAATCTCAGGCCCCCGAGCTCCAGCTCCACACTCTTTCCTCTCAACTAATATACATCTGTAGAATACCCTATGCAATTGCTGCTCTGTATAAACCTACTCCTGGGTGCACATCCCTGACATGTTTAATTCTAGCTTTCCAGCTCAATTTCCATTTTGCAAAGCTGGACTTCCAGGGGACCACAGTAATAAGAGCATGCTCCGTCTCAGAGTCTTCGCCCCCCACCAGTTCTTCCCTCGTATCGCAGAGCATCTGAAACTGCCTGTTCCTCCCATTTATCAATCCAACAATATATTTCAGGAGAATATGAGCTCTAACAGATTTAAGGGATTATCAAAAGTGCAGCAAGCAAGCTGGTGGTAGGACCCAGAACGTTCTTTGGGGCCACCAGAGTTTAAAGTCTCATTTCTTTATCTTTAGTTCAGTCACCAAATCTGTAGGCTCAGCAAAGTTCCCTGTGGCCTTGTACTCTTAAATCAAGCACTCAGCAGGCTGATATATGGTCATTATTTATTACAATGGGAGACCCTTAGCTATAAAACAATTATGTTCAGCCTAATCCCCAGCCGATTTAATACTGTCATGGAAAATAAAACCTACAATTCAACCAACTAATGAAAATGTGAAACGTCCACAAATCCACAGGTCTATTGTACTGCCTGTCCAACTATGGCAGAAGTCATCTTGTGCAACAATCCAAGGCACCATCACCTCTTCTGTGCTCTGTGTACTCTCACATGACTTCAATTCTTTCTCTACCCACAGCAAGAATGATCCTTCTAAAGACACAGCACTGACCACAAATCTAAGGCTCTCCTTGGCCTGAATCCACGGCAAGGTCTGGCTCCTGCCTCATCCTGCAGCGTGACTCACGGGCCTTCCTCACTCTGTGCCCACCCGCCTAAGCCATCCTAGCAAGCTTTCCTTCTCTTTTGTGTAGCCTTGCATACTTGCCCCCAGGCCCTAGTAACCTCCAGCTGAAATTCTTTCCCTTCTCCTGGCCCCTCTTCCACCCAACAAACCCCCTTCTCATCCTTCAAGTCTTAGTTTAAATGTTCCAGTCTCTCAGGTGCCCTCTCTGACTTTCTCACTGCCACATCCTCAGTCAGATCCTCTCGTATATACTGCCTCGTGACTCTCTGGACCTCTCCCTGGGACGCTACTGCCATTGTCCCTCATGTGTGCGCAATGTGCCGCCCTCACTCCCCCATGAGCACGAGGAAAGGTCTGTGTTGCCACCTTTGTACTCCTAGCACTTGGGACACAGTACCAAGTACCTAGCAGCCGGCCACAGTACCCGCTCCAAAAGTGCTCGAGTAAATGAATGAGTGAACTATGAGCACTGGGCTGAGCAGGGAGTCTTTGGCGGACTCTCATGTGACCTTTCCCAGACCCCTCTCATCTTCTGACAGCCCACGGACCTTCACGTAGGCTTCCTTCCCCTCCACTACCCAGGGCTCTGTACTCCAAACTGCTCCCTCAACATACCCAACACAATCTCCCCGCTGTCCCATTTCTGTAGGTTCACCTTTTCATCCAGCCTGTTCATTTAAAAAAAAAAAAAGCTGATAAACAAATGAATTCATGATAGATGCTACACAGACCAACACCCAGCACTGTGTCTCACGTCCAACATGCACTCGAAGCAGGCCGTGGTGGTGGTGAATGATTCAGCCTGGGTCTTCCCTTCTTTAGGTAACAGCACTCTATTTTTAATTTTTTCTTTTTTAGGGACACTTCTCTCCTTCCCTCTTAGCCCCTGTGATTCAGCTGGGGCTGCCCTCTAGTCCCGGATAACAGGGGAGGGCATGTGATTCAGGCCGTGTCTGTTGATACATCCCCATCTTCTGATGGCTTGACACAAGGCAAACCCAGGAGGGTTAAGGCCAGTCCTTTCATGAGACTTACTAGGAAAGGGGGTCTCCCCCATGCGGGTGGAATGACGACCCGTAGGACGCATCCCTGTGACTTCTGAGGGAAGGGCATGAGCAGGAAGGCATGCTGCCACCGCCGGGGGCGAGCGGGCCTGGGACGCCACCAGCACGGAGGGCCGGGGAGGCGAGGCCGGAGGCAGGGCACGTGGGGGAGAGCCTGAGCCGCTGATCCTAACGGTGCCTGAGTCTCCTAAAGTGTCTTCTTTTCTTGAAATGTGTCAGAGCTGGGTTTTCCTCACTTTCCCCAGAAGTGCCCTGACTAGGCCACAAGTGAAAGAGCGAGTAAATGAATGGACATCGTACCAGACAGCAGAGCCGGCCTTCGGAAGGCCTTTCGTCTAGTTCTGGTCCCACAGCTCTCCGAGGGTGAGACCTCGGACAAAGCTCTGAGTTTCACAATCCTTACCTACAGACAGAGGCTGGGGTTTGAATTAGATGCTTACTGTTCCTTCAGGTTTAAAGTTCTAGGATTCTGTGACTAGAGCATGTCCACAAAGTCTAAACACAAGGCAATGAGCTCCAAGTGGTGAGAATTCGGAATAAGAGCCTGGAACAGAAACAGACCGTCCTGGCTCTCCCCCACCTCACATGTGCATGGCTTCCTATTATATTTTCAGGTTCAAGAAACAAGGAACTTCCTGGACTGATCATAGAACTTACTAGAATTGGAAACTAACAAATAGCAAAAAGACAATCCCATAGTCAGCGGTGAAGTTTTATGGGAGAGCTTGTCTAGTTCACAATCACTGCAGATACATATGTATGTGTCCTCATATATGTGTGTATGCATATGTGTATATACATACATATCACCTTCTGTTAAATGGATGTGGGAAATATGTCCTTTTTTTACATTTAAGATAATATAAAAATACAGTCATTCATAATTAAGTATAAATAATAATAACATTTATCATTCTAGCCAGGGTATACAACATAGAGCTAGTAAAGAAGTAAATGAAACAGCATATATTATTGCTTATGGATAAGTGAAAGATAATGTGCCTATTATTCTGGTTATAATCGATAACATAATATGGATTTGTGACTGTGTCTCTGGAATATCATTTGAGTCAAAGATACATTCTGTTTAAAAGAAGTACTTCTCTTACCTGAGAAATAACTGCCATATGAAAATAGACATTAAGCCAGAGTCTAATCTCATATAAGTCAATGAAAATTCTCCCACAATATTATTAACAGCATCCTGATTTATCTGTCTTCCCTCAGAGTTACATAAACTGAAAATCTAGCATTGCATGGAAAACACGTAAGCCATCAAAGTAGAAAAATTGTCTGTTTATTCATACTGTGTAGTCGTGCCCATGAGGTAGTTTCAAGGAATTTTTGTCTTATGTTTTGTTATTCCTTAGCCCGTCTTATAACTTAAACTAAAAAATGAAATCTTTTCCGACTTGCTCATCATCAGTGAAGAACCACATCTCCTTAAACAATCGTCTTTCAACTAGCCTTAGAATAAAACTTTAAAACCACCTTTAAACTTGTCTTTCAACTTCTTCATGTCATTTATGAGGGCACTCAGGACACATTAGCTCTGGTCCATTGAAGAGCAATAAAAAAAGGCATGAAGTAACTATGATGCTTCTAGAATATCTCAGCCCCAGCTGAGGGCCTGGGGAGACAGGCGGAGGAGGGGGGTGTATTGAAAACATTTCACTTCACATAATCCAGAACCTGATCTCATGAGTGATAAGGCAAATTAAGTTTTCAATGTGGTCTTTGTTAACTATTATTCAAAGGCTCTGAAGAAAGAGGAAAACATAACAACTTTCCCTCACCTGTTTTTCGAGCCATAAATAAGAGCCTAGGTTATAGTATGTGACACAAACCATTTTTGAAAGCATTTTATTTTCTTCTTTCATGGGGCTATAAAATTATATGGTTCATTTTCAATTTACTTAGGCAATTGCTGGAGGAAAAGAGCTTAGGCCATATTTGTTTCCTATGGAACACAAGAAATATGCACAGCCTTCTCCCTATCTCTTTCTCCCTTAACTTCTGGATGGAGGCCAGTATTTTTTAACTTATTAGCCTGTGGCCCAGTAACTGTTAAGCACAGCTGTGCATTTGTTTTGTTGTTAATTTTCACACGTGCTCAGTGTGTGTGCACACTCGGTATGCAAACTAAAGTGGAACTGTATGCACTGACAGTTGCCTGCATTCATCCCACTAACGTTTATTGAGCACCTGCTACGTGCCATCTACTGGAGCTAGCAAGTCAAAGAGTTCCATTTCTGTGCCCACGGAGCATAAGGTCCAACACTGAAAATAAGTGGCAGTAACAATACAACGTGTGACATGAAATGTCAGAGGGATGCTCCGGGAGCTGCTGGAGGTGCAGGGTCCCCATTTAGGTGGTGTCATTGTCAAGAAAGGCCCCTCCAGGGAGAACACATCTAAGCTGAAGCCTGAGCCATGGGAAGGAGTTTAGCCAAGCAAAAAGGAAAAGGGAAGCTCCTAACAGATCCACAGCACAGTCTAAACACCAGAAGCACCTAACGAAAGAATTGTGCTAAAACAAATCCTTATTTACACAACTATCAATGTTTAAGTTTCACCTCTTGAAGAATCATTTGCACTGATGAGTGGCTCTGTGCATCCCTGGTCCACTGGTGGATGACATCATAGCAGAAAATCTAGGCACAGACGGAAGGAAACAGACCAGAGCTGAGGCCCCCAAATGACCACAAGCCATTTCACGTTGTGAAAATTGCAAAAAATGTCCCAAAACAAAGGTCACTTACACTTCAAATGAACACACTGAAAGAGAAACGTGAAATGGAAAGAAGGATGGTGGAAGAGCAGACAGATGACACTGACAGATGTTTTCAAAAGAGTTTATTCATAGTTTTCAGTTCACTTTCTTTAGTTCCTATCGCAATGAATTCTGTTGACAAGTGCTTTTGCAGTTCTATGAGGACTTCCTAGTAAATAAAAACTTTATTTAAAAAATTATTATATGATGCTTTTTTTCTTACATTTTAAGCACATGAGAAGCCATATCAAATTCATATCTTTGTTGTGAAGATTGAGAAGCAGAATGTATTCAATTGACTTTAGTTACTAAATATTTATATTTTGCGATTGAGTGTTCCTTTTTTTAAGTTTTAGGTTAAATCCAGATGTTTTTAATCCTTGCAAAAGGACAACAGATAGGTAATACATTCTGCAATAACCCATATAAATCTTAGCACAATGCCTGGCATATAATAAGTGCTCAATAAATGTTAGCCATTATTATTGTTGATATGACGTATTTACAGTAAATAAACACAAAATGTTTGCTAAAACATATACACTCTTTTTGAGAAAAACAAACAGTACAGGCACATGCTGAATAAAGCAAAGAGATCGCAAAAACTTCCAATGAAGAACAACAGTGACTTGCTTCCTCCCACTCCTACTCCCGGTTCTATTCCGCAGGTGCAGTTAAGCGCCTTTAAGTCTTTCCGGGGCTCCTGCAGGTGATGGCCTCGTATTTCTAACCTGTAGGCTTCCGTAACTTCTTATTGATGAACCCATTTGAGGCATCATCAACTAACTTGTGTCCGTGACAGATGAGGATTCAGATGTCATGCTTCGTTCATTTACTCATTCACTCAGCAAATAATTATTGAGCACCTACTGTGCCAAGCACAACCTAGGCCCTGAGGATGCCACTGTGAACAAAACCAACCAAACTCCTTACCGAAAGTGACCTTTCATTTTCACATTGAAGAAAGACATTCAACAAGTAAAACACGTAGTATGTCAGGTAGCCGTAAGTTCAATGGAGAAAAACGAAGGATGGAAGAAGGACAAGGGCTGGGTGGAGGGGCTACCATTCAAGTGCGTTCGTCAGCGGGTGCTTCACTGGGGTGTTGGTTGCTTGAACAGGTGCTAATCTTGGGACATATTCCTATGTTTTTTCTTTGATAACTTCTTCACCTTCATTTTCTCCATTTTAGCTTTTTGGATCCTGGTAGACATAGGTGGATCCTTCTGGTTTAATCCTCTAGGCTGCTTGAATGCTTTAAATATTGTTTGTTTGTTTGTTTGTAATTCATTTTTGTTGTTAGACTTATTGGGGTGACATCTGTTAGCAAGGATTACATAGGTTTCAGGCTTACAGTTCTACAGTGCATTGTCAGCTTGTTGTATAATAAGTTCACCACCTAATGTGACTTCTCTTTCCATCACCTTATATTTAGCTTCCCCCCTCCTCTCCCACCCCCTCCCCTTTCTCCCCTCCCTGACCCACTCATTCCCCAAATAAACATTAAACTATTGATTGTGTCCATGGGTGTTTGTTTCTTCATTTAAATATTGTTTTCTGTCTTTATCTTTTTGCTGTATTTTCTGAGAGACTTTTCTTGACTTTTACCTTTTGAACTTTTCATACAACAGGTATGTGGAGGTCTTTTTCTGAGACCCTTGAGGTCTCCTGAGAAGTCACCTCTGACCTTTAGGTTCAGGACAGAAACCAGGCTGTGGACATTTTATTATTTTTTAAGAAATGGATAGCTGTCAGCCGAGCCGTAGAATCTCCCTGCTTTCAGCCCTAAGTCTATATACCACTCACTCCTCTATCTGGCATTCCAGAAACGTGTGGAAATCACTTATTTGCTGTTGACTCTGAACCCAGTATTTTTGTGCTCATGGATCTATACTTTTTAAATGCCCTTACTATGATGCTGAGGGGGTCTAGGGAAAAAGAAGAAATTAATATATGGCTGATTTGCCTTTCATAATCAGATGCCCATGTACAATTTTTTTAAAATAAAGCATTGTTATTGTTCCCATTATATATACATACATTTTCCCATATATTTATCCCAAATATATATTACATATGCATATATGTATGTATATATGTGTGCATATACAACTATATGTATGTGTGTCTATGTGTGTAATCTTTTTCCATCATTCCATCCTTTTGGAGTTAAAATGTCTAAATTCAAGAAATATCATCAATGTCAAAGGTGTAAACTCCTACACATTATGTTTCAAGGTGAAAGGGCATAGCATATTTTAAGACCCACAAGAATGGCTAAAGTGTAGATTTGTTTTGGAAAATGATCACAGAAGACACTGCAGAGAAATTTTTAAAAATGAAGCCAGATCCTGAAGGCCCATGTAAGCAAAGTTAAGATGTCTGAAGTTTATTCTATAATCTATAGAGGACTACAATGAGTTGAGCAGAAGACGATGTAATGAGATTTATATTTTAGAAAAAACCACTGGGTACAGGGGAAAGAATTTAGTATGGGGCAAAACAGAAATGAGGATCAGTTTGTAAACAATTGCAAAGATGCAAGAGATTAATGGATGGCCCCAACAGAGACAGTATCAGTGGACACTGAGAGATGGAAATGCATTTGAGACATATCGGGAAGTAGAGTTGATGAATCTTGGTGTTCATTAGACATGGGGGTGGCAGTGGGAAGAGAAGTCCCGGATAACTCCCAGCTCTGATCTAGGCTGTGTGTGCTGGTGTTGTCCACTAAAATAGGAAGCACACAAGGAACAGCAGGCTAAGAAGGAGCTAAGAGAGCAGAGACTAGGAGCCGGAAGCCACTTCTATTCACCAAAGCTGGCCACAGCCCATGTAGACATGGAAGGAGCAACCTCATCTGAATGGACATGGAGGCACTGATTGCTGTCTCCTGCTGAGCACTGACCAGAGATGGTGATTTGGAGGCCAAAGTGAGAAGAAGACCCTCCATTACTTTATAGAAAAAAAATCATCACATTCTCCAGAATGGATATCCAGGGGCAGAGGAAGTTTACTCCCACTGTATAATTTTAAAATTGTATTTTTGTGGTAGGCCATGCTTCATGGATTCTATATATTCATTACAGCTATATGAAACACTGTAATCCCCAAATGAAAGATGCACACATACAATGCTTATCAAAATCAACCACATACCAGTCACAAAGGACAGCCTAAATTTTTCCAAAAATGTGACATCATAGAGATTACATTTTTAACCATGTTATCACTAAATTAGACTTCTTTAATATTATAACAATATTGAAAAGAGAAACACCACATTTTGATTAAACGCACTTTCATGAATTAAGGATAAAAATGACGATAGAAATTATAATATGTTTAGATCTGAACAACCATAAAAATATTATAACTCAGAACAATACTATTATATATACCAAGACTACAGTTAAAGTGTTTGTTAGAGGTAAATGTATAGCCTCACATATTTCTTTAAAAGAGTTTTGAAATGAATAAACATTTAGTTCAGGAAAGTGCATTAAATCACTCAAAGTTAGATATCAAAGAAAGATTTTGTCTTTCCTTTTATACAAGACACTATTGGGTGTATTTTGCCCCATTTAAAAATATTTGGGGGGAGGCATTGGTGGATAAATAAACACTTACTTGCCCTGAGTGAAATTTATATCAGCCAAGTAATAAAAATGAAACGCTGATTTTCTTCACTCTACCCTCTTTGTCTTTTTTACATCTGTATTGATCAAAAACTTCAGTGGGTTAGTAGATATTTGGCTATCTCATAGGTATTATGTATATATAATATTTATATGTATATGTAATGTGATTCTCAGTATGTATGTAATATAGTCCAACTTGGATATTTTGCCTCTAAATAGAAAACAACTCTAAGAGAACCAAGGTGGACTGACTAAGACCACGGGCCTGGGCTCTCCGCTTTACCTCGTGTTAGCTGGGTGACTTGGGCATATCTTTCGTAACCTCTGAAAACTTCCATTTTCTTCTCTGTAAATTAGAGTTGCTGTAATACAAGTACCAATGGCAAATGATTATTGTGATGATTATAAGTTACTGCATATACAGTGCTCACCTCCCTGTCCAGTGAAGCCAGTGATCATTAAATAGTAAGTATTAGTTAGGATTAGAAAAGGGACAACCATACTTTATGGTAGAAGGAAACTTAATTTTGACAAGTACTTCAATGTACACCTTTCATTTGGTTTTTGATGTTCATAATCTTCCAGGCCTTTAATCAGGCCTTATTCCCATTTTATAGATGAGCCCTAGAAAACTTAATAAGTTTTGTCTAAAAATCACAAAACTAATCAGTCACTATCTGGTATCAGAATCCCAATTTCCTTACTCCCTGGTTCATTGTTCTTTCTAGGATGTTTCAACAATGATGCTACTTAGAGGTCTCTTATAAAGGATCTTTAGTTTTTTTGTTTAAATGGGACACAGCTTCATTTAACTATTAATAACTCTTAAGACAACAGTAGAAAAATTAATATGCTATAAAAATATAGACCTAGAATGGGACCTTTCTTGGAACAAAAAGACCTGTAGAATTTGTGCACATTAAAAAAAAAATGTGGAATATAAAACCAAAAGCAAAGAAAAAAGAAATGAACAAACAAATAACCCATGGACACAATCAATAGTTTAATGTTTATTTGGGGACGAGGGGGTTAGGGAGGGGAGAAAGGGGAGGGGGTGGGAGAGGAGGGGGGAAGCTAAATATAAGGTGATGGAAAGAGAAGTCACATTAGGTGGTGATCTTATTATGCATCAAGTTGACAATGCACTGTGGAATTGTATGCCTGAAACCTATGTAATCCTTGCTAACAGATGTCACCCCAATAAGTCTAACAATAAAAATGAATTAAAAAAAAAAGAAAAAGAAAACAAACCTAATACGTCATTTACATAGAGTAAAAATTTACCCTTTCTAGTGTAGTTTTGTGAGTTTTGACAAACATCTGCATATGGGTAATCATCATCACAGTTAAGATATAGGACAGTTCCATTACCCTCAAAGTGCCCCTGGGTTACTCTGTGGCCAACGCTTTGCCTCGCCCCAGGCCCTGGCTCGTTCTCTATACATAAATTCATCTTTTCCAGAAGTCACAAAATAGCAGACAGCAGGTGGCCTGTTGAATTTTGCTTCCTTTTCTTAGTATAGAGCATTAGAACTTTACCTGTGTTTTTTGCATGGCCCATTTTTGTTTGTTTGTTTGTTTGTTTCATTCCTAAGTAGTAGTCCATTGTATGAATGTATGAGTATTTGTTTATCCATTCCCTAATTAAGAGATATTTAGGTTATTTCCAGATTTTTGTGATTACAAATACACCCATTGTAAACATTCACATACCGGTTTCATGTGAATATAACTTTTTATTTCTCTTAACTGAATACTTAGTAGTAGAGTTGTTCTGTGTTTGACCTGAGGAATTGTCAGACTATTTGCTGGAGTGGCTGCACCATTTACATTCCCACCAGCCATGGATGAGAGTTCTAGATGCTCTGATTCTACAAGGATTTAGTACTGTCAGGGTCTTTTTATTTTCTTTTTGTTTTTGCTTGGTTTTGTTTGTTTCTTTTTTATCATTCTAATAAGCGTTAAATGACATTATGTTTTACTAAGAAACTGCTGCACACTGAATGTCTGTGCCCCCACCCGGTCATATGTTGAAATACTAACCTCCATGTAATAGTAGTTGGAGCTGGGGCTTTTTTGGGTGATCGGGTGAGGAAGGTGGAGCTTTCCCGAATGGATCAGTGTGCTTCCAAGAGGTCTCAGAGGGCTCCCTCACCCCTCCCACCAAGTGAGTGCATAGCAAGAAATCTATCAACAGGGGTGGGCTCTCACGAGACACGACCAATCTGCCGGAGCCTTGATCTCAGTCTTCCCACCTTCCATAATGGTGAGAAATAAATTTCTGTTGTTTATAAACTACACTGCCTGTGGTATTGTGTGATAGCAGCCCAGATAGACTAGGACAGAGGCCATTAGCTATGATAACCGGCCTAAGGATCCCTGTTCACACAACGGCTATTCAGGTGGATAAGGGAAGTGTAAACGAGTCCCTAACCCATAACCTCACTAGTTGTTGCTCTTCCTCTTCCAGTCAGGTATGTTGCTTAAACACAAGTATGAGTTAGCAAACATACAGAACATACGTAAATCTCACTTTTGTCAAGTGCCACTCTTTTGGCTTATCAGAGAGGACTTTCTCCTGGAGTAGTAGACACTTTTTTTACACATTTCCAAAGGGAAATAAACAAAGTTTGTCAGGTTTGGTAGGTAGACTAATAACCCCCAAACAGGTCCACATCCTAATCTACTGAAACTGTGAATGTGTAACTTTTCGTAGCTCAGGAGAATTAACATTGCAGGTGGAATTGAAGTTGCTATGCAGCAGGTCTTGAGATGAGGAAAGTATCCTTGATTATCCAGGAGGACCTAATGTAATCACAAGGGGTCTTTAAAAATCAAAGCGGTAGGGAGGAGAGTTAGTGTCAAGGTGACACTAGATGAGAAAGACTTGACCCATCACTTGCTGGTTTTGAAGAGTCAAGCAGGTCTCAAACCAAGAAATGTATGCAGCCTCTAGAAGCCAGAAAAATGCAAGGAAACCTTGTCCCTCTGAGCCAAAGATTTAGTTCTCATCCCTCTAGCTTCTCCTTGCCATTCTGACGTCATCCATAGTCCTGGCTTCAGAAGCTATTGGTGTATGTGGATGATTCACAAGTTTATATCTCTCACTTAGTCCTTCTTTCAGAGCTCTATTCCACAATACAGTGGGCTCTTTGTTAATTTTTTTGCCGGATGCTTGAGTTTCGGTTAACGGAGACTCTACTTACATTTGTCTGGCATCTATCAATCTAGTGGGTACCAGTTAACTGAGAACCTACTGTACCTCCATTTGGATGTCTCTCAAGGATTTTAAACTTCACATGTCCAACACTGAACTCTTGATTTTCTAGCCCCCACCCTCCATTGTCACATTTCCAGCCTGCCTTTCCCTGGAGTTTCACGATTGCTAGTGATAGAAACTAGTCAAATAGCATTTGACACCTTTCCTCAGCCTCCAGTGACCAAGTCTTGTCAAGTCTATCTTCAGATACTTCTCTGATTTACCCAAGTCCCTCCACCTTTTGTCACCACTCTAATCCAAGCGATCATCATCTTTTCCCTGAACTGCTGTAATAGCCTCCCAATGTCCCCTCTTTCCCCAGGGCCCCTCCAATTCATTCAGGACACTGCAGGTGGAGTGATCCTTAAACATGGAGGAAACAACATCATTCCTCTGCTTTAAACCCTTGAATGGCTTCCCACTGCTCAGAAGGAGAAAATCCAAACTCCTGAGCATGGCTTAAAGAGTCCTGCATGATCGTCCCCACCTCCAATCTACCTCATGCCACTATTGCTCTCACTGTTTCTGGAATCCTGTGCCACCACATTGGTTTTTCATACCTTGAACATCTCAATCTTCTTCTGATGTTGGGGTCTTCATACAAACGATTCCTTCTACCTTATATACATTTCCCCCAACTTTCCACATAGCAAGATTTCACCTTACAGGAGAGACCTCTCCTGACTCAACATAGTTCTTAGAACATCCTGCGTTTTTCTTCCATAGTTCTTCCCCAAATCTGTAATTACACATGTACTTACTTGTTTAATTTCGGGTCCCTCCCTAACCTGTACGCTCTCTGGGACAAAGAGCATGTCTATTGCATTCATCTCTGCATCAGTAGTCCCAGGGGCAGTACCCGACACATAGTAGGTACTCAATAATTTTGATGAAGGGAAATGTTAATAAACAAAGGACCAATTTGGATAAACAGAATTTTTAAAGCTCTTATAGTCCACCCCCTTCTAAAGATGATTTCTTCTTCTGTCTCCATTCACATGATCTTTGCCACTTACTCCCACCTTCCCTGGGCGTGCCACATGCTCTGTAACCCTTCTGCAGTATCAAACTACACCTACCCTGTCACACTCCCACAGAGGCCCTGCCCTCTTCTGGCTAACATGAGAACTAATTCCATTTTAATGGGTGCATCAGGACTAACTTATTTTCCTTCTCAGATATTTTCATCTTAATCAGCAACTTCTAGAAAACCAAGAGATTTCCCCTAAAATAAAGAACTCCAACTCCACTTCTGTTTAGTAATGTATATAAATCAAGTCTATTATTGAACTCATGAGTGATGAAACCATATCTATAACCATGACTACCTTCGTTTGTTCACTCAACTGATGGATTAACTACCTACTCTGGTTGAGAAACAGGATTTTTCAAGAAGTCCAGACTCAGTAGGAAAGGAAGATATTGTAACTAAAATAGTGAAGCTGTCCTCCCTGTGGACACCTCCCCATCTCATCTCCTTAGACCAGGTCACTAGGGGGGAAGATGATTACTGGGATGAATATTGAATCAGCACCTACACATTATGGCACACCACTAAGACCTTCTCAGATGTCTATCATGCCTGAGAATACACTTGAGGATAAAACTTAGGGGAAAACAGCTAATACTACACTTCGGTCTCCAGCGGGGGTGTTCAGGAAAACATTTCTTCCTTATGGGGTTAGATAACATTGCCTTTGAGAAACACTGTGCTTGAATGTGTGTGATCCAACAGCTAATAGCTGGACAAGGGGCCGCACTTTCCGGGCAGGGTGTCTGCATCTCATCCCAGTAGGAAGACCTACAGCGTAGTCCGGATTTGGAACAGGTGTGTCCCCCTTGGGGGGACACCTCACATCGGCAGGAGCTGCCTCTCCCCGCCACTCACCCTCACTCCACTCTCAACTCTGTAGGATTTCCCAAAAGGTGGTGGAATTTCTCCCATGGGAGTTTAGACAAAAAGAGACACCTATTTAGAGGGGCACATATGTGAGGATGGGGGTGCAGCATGCATGAGGAAACACCCTGTGACTTGTTTGGCTTCTCGGATTAGTTTCCCTTAGACTATGAGAAATGTCATCTTTAGTGTGCGGTGTGAGATGATTGCTTTATTATATTATATAATGACATGTTAGATTATTATCATAATATTAGTATACTATATCATATCGTTACTACAACACCCCATTTTGTACTTCTCTTTAGATGCAGCAAACCTTCAACAAAATCTGATTTACCTGCATATCCATGTATGAAGGCTAAAGCAAATAGAGAAATAATGTAGTATAAAATACCCATCGGAATCTTTTGGTTGCTGAAAATCAAATCGATTCAAATGAAAAAGTGAATTCATTGAATCATTGAACGGAAAATCCAGTGCTCAAACTATATAGTTTTAAAAATCTCAATACTGTGATAACATAGTAAGGTGTCAGATGGTCGCTGGACTTAGCAATCATTTCTTTAGGTGCATAAATGTTGAATAACTATGGTGTATCCCTGAAACTGCTATAATGTTGTATATTAGCCATGTTTTTCCCAAAAAATCTTTTTAAAAAATCTCTCCTTCTCCTAGTGCTATTTTCCTCTGTGTTGCCTTTATTTTCAAGCAGTGTCTCTCACCAGTTAGTGGAATGGTCACTGATTGCTTCTGTTTGGCATCTGAACAAAAATGGGCTTCCATTTCCAAAATGTTTCCATAACGGTACTGGGCAGATACTTACTTGATTCACTTGTCTAATCCTAAATCAATCACTGTGGCTAGACATGGTCAAACATGGATAAAATGTCCATTTTCAGAGCCAAGAGTGTAAGTCAGGCCCCTGACCCACATAGACCAAATCTGACGTGACAATTCTGAATGACAGACACGTAGCATTTAAATAGGTATGTAATATAATATATAAGGTATTGATAAGTCTCCTAAGTAACAATATGTGATGTGGGACCCCAAAAGGACTGGAATTACCTTCTGGAGGGTGAGTCCCCAGTAGTACAGGTTCCCCCCACTAGGTGCGTGTTCTGGGGCCCGTCGGCACCAGTGTGCCTCTTGGTGTTGCTGTGAGAGGCTGCGCTCAGCTTCAGTGAGGTTTTGGGGGGTTTGGAGACTTTCAACACATTAGTCCACTTCACGCTGGGTGATGTACACGGACACCGTGCAGCGTGACAACACACCTGTCCACACCGCGCTGAGTGTCCAGCAGTTTTTGACCAAAAAAACCTGTGCCCCACCCTCCCTATTCAGGGCTAGGCTGACCAGATGCATCATTTTAAACAGAACAGAAAACAACAGTCCTGTCCCATTTCAAATGGTACATATGTCAGCCTCCTGATGCTTGAATTTAGCCCCATGAGACCAGGCTGACCGAAACGGTCCATCTGGTCAGCCCACTATTGACCCAATTGCACTCCAAGTGGCCTTTTTGTTTGTTTCTTTCCTGTATGAGAAAGTCCTCAAAGGAAAATGCCTCACCAGTGTGAAAGAGGTGAAACAAACAAACAAACAAACAAGACAGAAGCACCAAAAGGCATTAAAATAAACGATTTTAGAAACTGTTTGGAGCAGCAAAAAACGTGTCTCATTGCATCCAACGGAGAGTACTTTGAAGGTGACTGAAGTTTAAACAGGTAAGAATAAATTCACGATTGTTTATAAATTCTGGGTTATTTTGGGTCCCCCCTTGTATCAAAACAAAGAGCTAGAGAAGGACAACGTTTGCTTTTTAGAAAGGATCTGCAGGAAACAAGATCGGAGAGCTAGTTTTTGATTCTCCAGGATAGAGTGTTCCAGGTATGAAAAATGCCAAGAGCAAAGGCTCTCGGGGTGGCATGTGCCGAGAACGTTTCACGGAGAGCAGAAGGCCCCGTGCCTGGAGTCCAGCAAACAAGGAGTGGATGGTGGGGTACGCAGACAGAGGTAAGCAGGGGGCCAATCAGGGACAGCCTTGCCGAGGATAGCAGAGACTACAGATTCTACTCTAAATCTGATGAGAAGGCATTGAAGTAATTTGAACACAGGATTGACATGATGTTACTTATATTTTAAGGGGATGACTGCTTAATGTTATAAATGCATCATTAGAAGGAGTCAGGGAGAGAGAGAAAACAGATGAGGTAGGAGGCACAGTGCACCAAGAGATGAAAGATAACAGTGGCTTGGACTGTAATGGGGGTAGAGGAAGTTGGATGTATAGTTAGATTCAAGAATTACCTTTGAAGTTAATGCCAATAGGATTAGGAGATGGATTTGATATAAGATGTGAGAAAAAGAAGAGTCCAGGATGATTTCAAGGTTTTATGCTAGAGGAAGCAAGGATTTAATTTAGGTGACAATATATAAAGAATAATGGCAGTATGTCACAACACACACACACATTTTATTAAAGAGCTCACGAACTCACTTGGCATCTGGCACTCAGTGCCTGCACATGTCTGTGAATTCTAAGCATCACTCTGAAGACTAACATCCTTCAGGCCCCCAGGGAACCACTTCCCTGTATCTCTTGCCCCATATACTTAAACTATAAGCATATGACTACCCTGAATGTGTATAAGCCGTGCTGTTGCCCATGCTAGAGATAAAACACTGTTTTGAATAAAGAGAGGACTGGAGCAGTGGGAAGTATTCAGGTAAGAGAGAAAAACGAATGAACTCGTCATATCTTTCCTCTTGCGTAAATAGCATCGTTACCCAACAGTACTGAGCATTAATTTTCTTGATGTTCCAAATTGTGGCCTGGAAGACACTCAACAAAACTGTTGAATGTTGCTTCTGAAGAAACCACTTGCAACATTTTAAAATCCACATCACTCTTAAATTTATATGCCTGGACATAGATCTAACCAATGAATGAAATACAGTCATGTGCTGTTTAACAACAAGGATACACTCTGAGAAATGCATCGTTAGGTGATTTTGTCACTGTGCTCACATAACAGAGCGCATTTACACAGCCTGGGTGATACAGCCTACTACACACCAAGGCTGTATGGTGTAGCCTACTGCTCCTAGGCTGCAAACCTGTACAACATGTTACTGTACTGAATACTCTAGGCAGGTGTAACACAATGGTAAGTATTTGTGTATCCAAACATATTTAAACAAAGAAAAGTTACAGTAAAAATTATGGTATAAAAGATTTTGAAAATAGCACACCTGTATAGGGCACTTACCATGAATAGAGTTTGCAGGACTGAAAGTTGCTCTGGGTGAGTCCGTGAGTGAGTGGTGAGTGACTGTAAGACCTAGGACACTGCTGTACACTGCTGTAGACTTTGTAAACACTGGGCACTTAGGCTACACTGGGACAGTCTTGCCGAGGATAGCAGAGACTATAGATTTTACTCTAAATCTGATGAGAAGGCATTGAAGTAATTTGAACACAGGAGATTAAATCAAACACAAGAGAAAATGATGGAACCAAGAAATGCAAACACGAGATATAGGAGGCTGCTGCCTGCATAGTACAGCATACAGTTGCACAGCAAACATTTTTTATGAGTGGGAAGAGTGCACGCTAAAGTAATGATGAAAAGTACAGTGTGGTGAATACATAAACTAGTATCACATCATTTACGAGTAACTTCGTTATCAAGTAGTATGTGCTGAACGTAGTAGTATGTGCTGTACTTTTATATGATTGACCGTGCAGTAGGCTTGTTTACACCAGCGTCAGTACAAACACTGACGTGAGTGATGCATTGCACCATGATGTTATGATGGCGACGACAACACCAGGCAAGAAGAATTTTTTAGCTCTATTATCATCTTACGGAACCACCACTGTACAATGGTTATCTGGAAAGTATCCAGCCATGTAATATGAAAAATAGAGGCATTTATGGCTGGGTGTTTTCTGGACCGCCCTCCATATATGTGGTCTATCATCAACAGACACATTGTTATATGGCACATCACTGTACAATACTGATTATTTACATTGGTAATTAGATGATCATTGAACATGACATTTGCAAATAGTTTTACTTTTATAAGATTATTTAATAATATTTAACTTTGCAAAAAATTAAATTTAAATATGTAAAAATTGGGACATAAAGGCAAAGAGTTCTGCAGAGGCAAGCCTTGCATGTTAGTTCTGTAAAGTGATAGCTGCATTTTCCTGTCCATACTCTTTCCCCACGGTGGGTATCCCAGCACCAATATATTGGTGCAAACTTTATTTAGAGATGGACAAGTTTTATTTTTAAATTTTTTATTTAAAATTTTGATATGCATTAACTGTTATGTATTTTTTGCCTTTTAACTTTGTAGACAATTTTAACTACTTAAAAGAAATAACTTCCTTGAAAACACAAAAATAATTTGAAGTTTTTTGTTTTACATTTACTCTAATATACAGAAGAGATACATTCTATTTTGTAACCACTGAATACAACTACATTTTATTGTTCATTCCTTTAAATCATAATTGCCAATAAACACAAATTAAATGAAAATCTTCATTATAACATAATAACTGACTTTGCTACAATAAAGAAAATCTATTTTACAGAATAACTATATAAAAATGTACACAATAATTTATAATAATGTGTGAATTATGTTTATCTTTTTATTACTCATCCAAATATTTCCATTGTATAGGTAAAATAATGTTTAGTAATGATTGTTAAATTAAATTTGGTCATCTTCAATATTTCTCAACTCCCAGCCTTATAAAAACAGTGTTTTCTCATAATTTTCATACTTTCATTACAGTGGTATGTCTGACAAAGGAGAATAATAGAACATGTTTTATTCAACCATTGATTAGCATAATTTATAACTTAAACATTTAGACATGTGGTATATAGGCCCCCATCTGTGCTTGGCCTAGGCCCTATGAATGTTGGATGCAGCCTTGTTCAAAAGAGTGTGACTGATTCTGAAAGGTCAGGGAAGGTTTCACTGAGGAGATGGTGGTTGACCAGATCATCAAGGCTGGTTAGAAACTCACCAGACAAAGGAAGAAGGGTATTCAGAGAGCAGGAATAGCACATGTAAAGCTAAGTGATCATGTGCTGTGAAATGCAGTAAGCTTAAAATAGCTTAGCATAAAATTGTGTGAGGATATGGAATGGTAGAGCTAGAGATAAGACTTGGAGGAAGACATCTAGAACTGATATATATGAGTATATACAGAGGGTGCCAAAAAACTGTATGCATTTTAAGAAATGAAGAAACTGTATTAAAATTGTAATAATCAATATATACTGACAACAAAAGATGAGTACAAGTCCTGTCTGACTTCTGCAATTACAAGAGGTGCTCAGAGTGGTTATCCTCAGCATCCAGACACTTCTGATTACGGTGAACTACTGCTGGAGCAACGTTGACCAAAGTGTCCACGTGTATCACTGCGCGTGCCTTTTCAGTTTCTTCCCAAAGCACAGCCAGCGTAGCCGGTTTTCTACAGTACACCGCACCCCTTTAAGGTTCCTCACAGGTAGAAGTCAAGGGGTGTTAGTTCAGGAGACGATGGGGGGAAACTCAATGACATCTCTTCGTCCTAGCCATTGTCCTGGCAATTGGCCTTGCACTCTTTGAACGACAACAATGTTTCTACCATTTCCTTTTACTGTATTGTCTGTCACATGGTGACACTAGCATTTATTTGATTAATGCCATCTTTTGAGAGAACATCATACTACACATTGGTACTGTAATTCAATTCAACTTCAAAAAGTACTACATAGATAATAGCGCTTAAAATGTGTATACTTTTTTTGGCACCCGTGGAATATCTCTTGTTACTCATCGCTTACTGCTTTTATTCATTCATTCCAAAGTATCTTTCTAAGCCTCATTGTGTGCCAGGCATGAGGTTAGATGCTGGAAGTACAACTACAAACCAAGCACCGTGTTCCTCTCTGTGGAGAAAGGTGTTAAGGAACAGTCACTGTGCATGTTTTAAGAAGAACCTTGAGTGAGGGATCCTGGTATAAGTAGCTTTGAAATTCCACCCAGCCCAGGATCTAAACCAAGTAAATACTCCATGAATAATTGCTGGATTGAAGTGAAAATTTACAGCTGGAATATTTGAATTTATCCTTAAGGCTACATTGTGGCAACCACATTTGTGAACTATTTCCACAGGTCTCAAGTCTGAGAGATGCGAGGAATCCATTAGCTCATGGTTAGAAATGCTGTGAGGAAATTGAAGGCTTGCAAAACATAAAATATTAATAAAAATTAAAATCATAAGCAATTATTATTGTCAATAATAATAGCTGCCACTTATCAATCATTTAGTATGTGCTGATCACTATAGTCACTGCTTCGTCTGAACTATCTCTATGATCTCTTAATTCTTACACCTATCCTGTGACATGCATGAAGATACTGAGGGGTAGCAAAATGATTTAACCTGTCCAGATGCAACTAATAAAAGACAGACCAGAAGTTCAAACTCAGGTCTATTCACATCTAGACAGACATGGAAGGTGTCTCTTACACACACACACACACACACACACACACACACACACACGCAACAGGCACTGCTTTTAAAATAGTCCAAAAGCTGTGATCACCCTCAAAATGTGCCGTCTTATGTTTTCTTCTCTCCTGCTGATTTTACATGATCTGGACAATGGCCACATCTGTATCACAAACAGATGGAGCATGAACTCTTCCCATCTGGTCCATCTCGAAAACATGCTCAACTCAGTAGATTGGTTCTGGGTTTGTATGGTGGGTTAGGGGACTCTCCAGCGAGTGAGGAAACACAGTGACTTAATTAATAGAGCTAAGAGACAAGAGTTTCCTTTTGCAGAGTTTCTAAGTCCCATTAGTGACACTCTATTGGCTCCACTAAGCAATCGTTGGAGAGACATTTTTCTTTTATCAAATCAGAAGCATCTCCTTCTATTAGAAATGTAAATCTTAAGAGAAGGGCAAGAATTGCTTCTCAGGGTACAAAAGCATGGTGAGTTTTCTCTAAAGACGAATCTTAGTCATTAAGAGTCAGAAGGTTTGGGGAGACTTTACTGAAGGAAAATCAGAACCTGGGCTACCACATAGAGCAGTGTAGGTTGTTCACAGCATAAGGGTGTCCTGCTGAAGAGGCAAATGAGACTAAAATGCAGCGAGTATTCTGCTGACCAAATCACACGTGCTGGTGCGGGGTTGTGTCCGCCCAACCGGGGAACTTGGTTCAAATCTGTATGTAGTCACCAACTCTGCTGGTGGCAGCCCTGCCCTCGCCTCCTTCCACTTGAAGGGTGCTAGGGTGACACTGGGCGTTCATTTCCACTCTTCCAAATCCTTCCCACAATTTGAAGCATTTGAGAGACTATATGGAGTAGCAGACTCTTAGCTCTGCACTATCCCATTCAGCAGCCACCAGCCACATGGGGTCTTGATTACTTAGAATGCAGCTGATACAAATTGAGATGTTCTAGAAATGTAAAATGCATGGCAGATTTTGAAGACTTAATATGAAACAATGTAAAGCATTTATTAATAATTTTGTCTTGATTACACGTGAAAATGATCATCTAATTTGTTGGGTGTGGGAAAATACATTAGTAAAATTAATGTCGCCCATATCATTTTACTTTTTAAATGTGGCTACAGGAAATCTTAAAATTACATATGCTGACTCCGTGATACTTCTCTTGTCCAGTGCTGGTCTCAAGTCAGGCAGAGGTGGTTCAAACGCCTTTCCATCCATTACCAGCTCTCTCCTCTCCTGTAAAAATGAGTTTAACACTTCACAGGATTGCTCTAAAGATTAAATGAGGTACTTCAATCATCCTGATACAGTATCTGACACGTGCATATGTATTATTACTCCGGTTTCCTGGTCACATGGCCCCAGAGGGGGGGGCAGGAGAAGCAGGTGGGTATTCCCAGCACCCCAAAGCACAGGTAGAAATTGGGTGCCAGAATCAAATCATAACCTCTAGCTGGGGAAAGAGAACTTACAAAACACTTCGCCTTTGAGCATCATTTTCACTTGTCAGAAATCCTGCCTTTGTGTCCGAGAAGCTTGCTGGCACTAAGGGACCCTACTTGCTAAAGTTGTTGTCTGGTGCCACCTGCTCGTACCCCACAGAAGCAAGGGTGCCCGAATGGTGAGGTCTTTGGAGATAAGATACAGATCTATTCCCTTCATAGGGTCTCTCTGAGGCTCACTTCTAGGTTATGTGTGTCCATCAGCACTATTCATTGACCCATAAGCACTGCTCTTTTTTTCTTTAGGAGACTAAAAACAAACAAACCCAAGCTGAAAACCAACAAACCAGCTATTCCGCAAGCACAGTACTCACTGCTCTGCCCGTATCCAGCTTTTCCTTGCAAAAGTGAGGGTAGGAGACAAGGTTAATTGTTTTCATTTTTGAAAAGACCTCAAATGTCTTCATGACTCGGTTCAGACAGGTTTTTTGGGGTCTACATTTGCGATGTTTTCATTCATGAATTGAAAGCTAGGACAGATGTATTCATACGAATGCTCACCTTCTGAATAACACTGGAAGTTTGTTCTACTCATTCCACATTTCTGAGAGAGGTTGACACAAAATATCCAGGAGCCCAGTTGCAATCTGTGTCAATTCCTACATCACAAATATCATTTTTCTCTCCACCACAACCTCGAGTGCCTCATGGTTATTTGTTTGGTTTGCTTTCTCACTAGGGCTGGTCCCTGCAATGCCACAACTGCAGTGTATTCCACTATAAAAGAATCTTCAATTAAGTGATAAACTCAAAACCAACATATAAAAAGAATAGTAATTTTTTTAAAAGAGTCACAGTCTGCTGATTGGACCTGTGCTCAGAGAGCCATGCAACTTTCTATGCTTTAAAATTTCCAGTCAAAATCAGAGAGAAGAGTGGTAGACTATGTGCGGAAGGTTGGGGTGGGGGGTAGGGGAGTAGGATAAAATAAAAAGCAGGTAATAAATACCATTTACTTAAGAAAATTTGGACTCAATTGACTCCTATGATCTTTGAGAGTTTTGGAAGTGCCTAACACAGGGCCTAGCACACCATACTCAGTCTAAAAAGGCTCCCGCCTTCTCTCTTTCCCTTCATTATCTCATTTTGTTTCCAGTATTCTCTTAGCTGAGAAATATTTTATTTTTGAGTTCTGAAATACAGAAGGCATGGTGTTAAGCCATAGTTCTTTATCCCTGGGAAAATGCTTACTACATGTGTCCTAGGTCCAAGACACTCTCAAGGCGCTTCAGTCTAGAAGAAGAGCCTAGGCATATGTCTAATCATTCAGCAAGTGTTTAATAAGGGCTCACTGTGTGCCAAGCATGTTATAAACACCAGAGAAGCCACAGGGGACACACCGAAGGTGCTGCCTCGCCAACATGTAGCTCACATTCTGGAAGAGGAGCATCGACAACAAAGAAATAACTTTGTTGGGTCAAGTGCAGTGGAAAGTTAGAGGCCTGAGAGATGGTAACAGATGGACACGTGGCATTTGAGCGGGCCATCTTTGACCCACCTCTACCTCACCACTTACACCTAACTCATGCTCAAGTCTTTTTTTTTTTTTTTTTTTTTTTTTGCTTTTTGGTATGTGGGTAGCTCCCTGACTGGGAATCGAACCCAGGCCGCAGCGCTGACAGCGCCAGTGCCGAAGCCTTAAGCCACTACACCATCAGGGAACTCCCACATGCTCAAGTCTTAATAATATCTTGGATCTGTTCTGCACTCCTGGCCCCTACACCATGGCCACTACTTTGGTTCCAGCCTTGCAAGTCTTGAGTTGAACTATTGCAGTGGCTTTCTAACTGGCCAAGCCCTTTCCTTCGCATAACCCAAATAAATCTATGCTACAGACACTCCCTCCCAGAAATGATTCTTCAAAAACTCAAAACTGATCAAGTCACACAGCCTTGGGTATAACCCATCAGTGGTTCCACACCCCCCCCCCCTCCGCCAACGCAGAACAAAAAAAACCCAACTTCTTAGCGTGGAATTTGAGACTCCTCAGCATTATGGCGGCCCTTAGATCCTCCTTCCCAACCCTGCCTCTCACTTTCACCTTCTCCTCCTCTGCTGCAGAGAATATCTGCCTCGTTATGGCTCCCCACACACCACATTGTTTGATGTCTCCATGGCTTTGCACATGCCGTTCTCTTGGCCTTTCTTGTATCCTTATCTGCTAGCATCACTCTAAACACTGCTTAATTGTGGCCTCCTCTGCAAAACTTTCTGTGACACTATCCCCACAACAGACTCTTTAGGCTCCTCTCTCTTTCATCTTAGCATTTTAGAGATTACATCCATGATTGTAGCTATGACATGGTATACATTCATCTGTTCTTGTGGCGTCTCCTCTTACGGTGTATTCATTTTCTGAGGATAAAACCTGTGATTCATTCCTCTGGTCTGAGCTGGGCCCTGGGAAGCTCTCCCCACACCATGGGACCATTGTGATGTCTCCTTCAAAGGCACTGTCTGAGAGATTTTTCCAAGCCTTGCCTCCTAAATTTGTTCCAGACCCAGTTGCATACTCCTCTTTCAACTTGTGGTGTTTTACTCTGTGTAAGCTGCTTGGGCGTAATGTTTTAAACCCATTCACGTTTCCAGCCCCAGACTTTGCTTTGAACACCAAAACCTTGCACTCTTGGGCCTGCTTTGATCATTCCTGGTATGGGGACAACCACCAAAACCAGAGTCCTATGCCCTAGTTCAGCCAGCAGGTGGGCATTGCTCACCTCTGCGCACAACAGCTCTTCCACATTGGACTGCAGAACACAGCTGATTTCATCCTGAGAAGGGGCTACACCTCCCTTCTTCACTGTGTGGCCTCCAGCACCCGCCAGCCTCAACCTCAATAGGAGCAAAGTTTTGAAAGATGTGTAAGATGAGAGCAGAAGCTTCCCACAGCAGTTTGGGTGGCCCCACCAGGGCTCCCCAGGCTTATTTTCCCCATCCTTCCTTTCCTCCTCCCTCCCTGCCTCCTTTCTCCCTCTAGTTGTGGGAAATGCCTTCAGAGCCATCATTTAGCAATAGAATTAGTAGAATTTGCCTAAGCCTGTCTGAAACAGGGGCACAAACCTCACAAGAATGAAGTTGTGTGCTTTTTCTATTGAACATTTGATAATTCTTCTCAAATATCCATCCTGATATGGGTGAATGGGTACAATGAGCTGCACTCTTTGTCAGACTCTGTTATGTTAGCATGAATCTCCTCCTGGGGCCATTTTGCCTCAAACAGCATGTTTTGAATCTTTGCTGTCTTGGAAAAACCTACAGGGGCTGTGCATAAGGCTGGTGGCATGCAGGGGCCTGGGTGTGGGCTGGGATGGCTCTTGCCTGCCAGCCTCAGAGCTTTTAGGAAAGCAGCACAATTGGGGTAGGAAGAATTTCTAGGCAATACTGATTTCAGGGAATAAAGGTGAACGTGAAGGGAAAACAAAGCTCAGGAATAAAAATGATTAAGCCCATTGCTCCCTGACTGATGGAAAGAAGACCTGGTGGGGATTTTGAGTTTGTGCTGTCCCTAGTGGTTTCATCTCTAGAAGGTTTAAGTTTTCAGGTCCCCGAATGGAATAAAGGGCACCTAACCAGACCAGAAATGTCATGGTTAGTTCCCGATCTTACAAAGGTAGGGAAAGGACTGGACTTGTCTTATAGTAGAAGACTTACAGCAGCCTAAAAGCATCTATGTGGAGCCTTCAAATGGTAGGTGACTGACACCTTGACACCATCTCTATTTTCTTATTTTGACATGGATTAATCATCATCATCATCATCCAGTTTATGATAATGCTTTGACAGTATTTGATCAATTCCAAAACTATCTGCCCTTGAATTTATGAATGAAGTTTGTTCAGGGACCATTGAGGATAGGTAGGAGTCAACTAGAAAGGGATAAAAGCTTGTTCTTACATAGAGCCCATCGTTCTCAATGTATGAAACAGGTCTAACCCCACACTAAGAACTAGGGAAACAGGAGAAGCCAAGGAGGGACTTTCTCTGTCAATCAGTCAGAGAGCTAGGCCTGTATTTCTCAACACACTGAGATCACCTGGGAGTTTTTAAATCCCCGGAGAAGGATGATAAAGTTTCCAAATGGAAAACTAGAGCAATTACCTGAGTAGCTGTAATACAGATGCTGCCTCAACCGTGAGGAAACAGGGGGGTATTAAACATTAATTTCAATTTATTTAACATATAAAATATATTCAATTAATCATTTATATATTTATACATAGTTATAACATTAATATGTTAATTTAAGAATTGTTATATTAAATTATATTTTATATTGGTAGAATATGGTAATAAAATTATTAATATTCTTAAATAGTTATTAATAATACATTTATTAAATATATCTACATACATATAAGATATTGCATCAGTTATCACCAAACCTTCAAAGAACGTACAACAGTTCTAAAGAAAAAAAGGGACAGAAGCTTCTCAATTTCTTTTATGAAGCTAGGAAATGCTTCATGTTAAAACTCTGCAAGGGCGGGATAGCATAAGAAAACATTATATGCTGAGCATAGCTCTGAGCTTAGATGTACAAACTTTTGGTAAACTTAACATTTATTCATTAACTTTTTACAAAAGCAAGTAAGAAAGAGAAAGAGAGAGGGAAGGGAGACATAGGTAAAAAGAAAGAGAAGAAGAGGAGACAAAAGGGAAGAATGAAATATGTAATACATTTGGAATAAAAAAGAAGTCTTAACTCGATGTAGGCACCTACCCACGACCTAAAGCAAATACACTAAATTAGGAAATACCAGAAGCATTACCTTTAAAGTCAAGGACAAGGCAAGGGTACTATTACTATTCAGGATAAAAGTCCAGAAAAAAAGAAAAAAAGAGAGAAACAAGAACTGGAAAAGCATAACAGTATGGTCAATATTAGCCAATGACAGGGTTATCTGCATATAAAATTAAGGTAACCCACACTTAATTTAACAAAATTAATGAGAGCTCATCGAAGCGTCTGGATAGAGAAGCAATGTATAAAATTAGCAGCTTCACTATGCCTAATTAAAAAAACATTTAGAAAATGTAATTTAAAAAATATCTCATTCATAATGACAGCAAAAAGATATAAAGCAGATAGTAAATTTAACAAAAGGTGTACAATATCTTCATAGAAAGCATGAAGGACATAAAACAAATAGAGAGACATAGAATGTTAATAGATGGACTCCATGTTGTAAGAATAATTTTTTCCAAATTAATCTATAAATTTATTGTCAATCTAATTCAAATTTTAACTGACTTTTTGGCTGAACTTGAGGAGTTAATTCTAAAATTCATGTGGAAAAATAAAGAATTAAGGGGAATCAGGACAACTTTGAAAATAAAGTATGAGGGGAAATCTTGCTCTCCCAAATATCAGGATTTATTATGAATATGATATTGTGTACTTAAAATAATGTTCAATTAGCTTAAGGGTACATGGAAGGACTAATGGACCAGGATAGAAAACCTCAAAACAAACATACAAGTGTATATGGAGAAGTCAGTAGGTATGCTTTTGAACTTGAGGACTCCAGAAAGTAGTGTGATAAAGAGTGGGAAAAGAATGGTCTGTCTCACAAATGCAGCTGAGAAAATTAACTATCCTGATGGTTAAAAGAAAAAAAAAATTCCTACATACCCTACATATAAAATGAATTCCAGGTTAATTAAAGGTTTAATTTTGTAAAGCAAAACTTTAAAATTATGAGAAAGCAATGTGGAAAGCATCATTATATCGAAAATATCTTTATGACCTTGAAATAGAAGAGAATTTCTTAAATGAAACATAAAATTTACCTTATTAAAGCAATTAAATTTTCTGTATGGCCAAGGCCTTCTAAACCAAATGTACAAACACACAATCGGAGATGTAGAAGTTATAATCAAGAAAATGTTAGTATGCAGAATGTACATTTAAAATACCTATAAATTAATTTTTAAAAAGACCATCAAATAGAAAAATGGGTAAATGACATAAACAGATAATTCACAACAAAAGGAAACCAAATGGCAGATAACCACACTAAAAGATTTTCAACTTCCCTGGTGATTAAGAAAATGCAAATTAAGCAAAAGTGAGATAGCCTTTCATGCCAAGTACTTTGGCAAAATTTAAGAAATTTGACACAAGATATGTTAGATGTGCTGCATTCAGGCATGAGTTATATAGTGTTGTTGCTGTGAGTCCAATGTCAATGAATCAATAATATATGTTAAATCAGGTGTCTTTGAAAGAAATACACATAAAACAAGATTATGTGTTGGTCAGTTGATGAAAATATTGTGACCACACCCTCGCAGAGACCTACCCCTAGAGTCCTCTTAGGAGCAAAGGGTCACTACCCACTAACTCGGTGTTTCTGAGACTGCATAGAACGTAGCTCCTATGAATACCAAGAATTGACTGTATATTTAAAATCTGAGTTGTGGGTATGGAAAAACACTCTTTTTGAATAGTTTGTTAAAAAGTGCAAAACTTTTTGTGTGCATAAAACATTTTATAATTGTAACCACATGTTAAAAAAAATAAAAGGCCAATGGGGGTGAGACTGGGAAAGCCGGTGGGCAGACACTTGGACATGAAGGGGCAACAGGCAAAAGTAGAAAGTTTGAATTTTATCGAGAACCAGAATAAGCAGCTAATACTAGCAAAAGGTCTTGCAAGATTCTTCGTTCCCTTCTTCTTTTCATCCTACTTCTTGCAGCTTTCCCACTCAGCTCTCAAGAGGCTCAAATAGCTGGATTATCATATGTAATAGGACTTCCCAAGGATATATATTTCTAGATATTAAACTTTAATGTTTGACCGATGACAGCTTTTTTTTTTTGCATGTGTTGGCAGTTTGTTTATTTATATGTTGAATAGTATTCTTTTATATTAGTATACCAGAGTTCTTCCACTTTCCTTTTTGCTTAATTAAATTTATTGGGGTGACATTGGTTAGTAAAATTATATAGGTTCCAGGTGTACAGTTCTACAATGCATCACCTATGGGGTGCATTGTGTGCTCACCGCCCCGAGTCAGTTCTTCTGTCACCATATATTTGATGTGCCCTCCTTCCTCCCCCATCCCCCTGCCCCTCTGAACTATTCACTGTGTCCATGAGTTTTTGTGTCTTTGTAACTTTCAGTTTTATATTCCACATATGAGTGAAGTCATATGGTCCTTGATGTTTTGCTGTCTGGCTTATTCCTCTTAGCGTATGATCTCCAGGTCCATCCATGTTGTCACAATGGCAGTATCTCCAAGTCTCACCTGTCTCTCTTTCCCGTTAACTCACAATTGGGCAAGCTGATAAAAAGGCTGGGGTGCTCCCTCCTTTGTCTCTTGTGGGAAATTCAAACCACACAATTTCCACTCATGCACAGTAACCCTCAGCCTAGAACCACCCCTAAACACTGTAAAAACCTGAGCCAGTGTTCTTTCCTTGCTCTCTCAAATCATTTCAGACCTGCTTGGTGTTCCTGCCCTGCTCTCCCCCAGGAAATCCTCCATTACGTGAGTGATAAACCGTATCACACCTGCTAGGAGTATCTCGACATTGAAACTAAGTTAAGGGTGGCAGTCCACTCAATTTTTAAAGAATGGCTATAATTTAGGAAAACTATTCGAGGATTGAGAAGAAACTGCCATGATCTAGGGCCTTGGGGAAATAAATATGTTGAGAGATTAATAAGACTAAGCATAAATTTTAGAAAAACTAAAGCAAAACAATTTCTTTGGTGAGTGATATGCCAGTAAGACTCATTTGGGGGTTTTTTTGTCCTATTTTAAATGCATTGCACATTAACCTGAACAGGATCTTATTCGTATGTTATAGTGAAAGATAAATAGGAGTTTTTCTAGATTTATTTAAACTATTCACTGCTTGTCCAGTGCTATTATTTTTCTTATTCATTGCAGAATCCCACAGCTGTGGATGAAAAGATAAACACCAGTCCCTGAACAGCTCTCTTATTTTCCTTGTGCCTCCCTGTCCCTTCATACAGCAAAGCTAAGGCTCATCTGATTCAGAGAAGAATATAGGACCCAGAGCCCTACATTGCCATTTCTGCCATATGCCCCTATCCCTTATTATCACATAGGAGGTGGTTACCTAAAGACCTGTCACTCTGCATCTGAGCTAGAAAACTCTTCCCTATCTTCCCTCAAAGTGGAAAGCTGTAGTAAAGGGCCTGTGCTTAGAAAAGCCATGAGCTAAATGTGTTACAACAATTTATTAGTGGGATAACAACAGCTATCACATTCTGAGCATCTACCAGATCCAGCTTATCTCTTCCATCTTCCTGAAGTAGCATGCTCCACGCCACACTTCTTGGGCTATAATATTGACATAGATGCCAAGGAGCATGATTTAATGAGAGAGAAAGACAAATATCAAATATTTAGTATTTACAAAATACCATCCCCTTTGTGCTTTCCGAAGTTCAAAGGGCCAGGGTTTGAACCGAGTTACAGCTGACTCCACAGCCTGGCCTCTTCACGTGGCGTGAATGCTGCCAGATACCATTAGTCACTCACTGCGCAGCCATTCTCCATGTTCTTC
The DNA here is from genome assembly GCA_004026885.1 of Lyroderma lyra. Classification (NCBI taxonomy): domain Eukaryota; kingdom Metazoa; phylum Chordata; class Mammalia; order Chiroptera; family Megadermatidae; genus Lyroderma; species Lyroderma lyra. The sequence continues at coordinate 2,722 of PVJL010001403.1, read as the reverse complement.
CTTGCTAATAATAAAATCCTGATTTTGTTCAGCTATTAGGTGGCCATATGCTTCAGAGGAAGTAGTTTCCTTCCCAGACCAGAGGTGAATCTTGGTGTTAAATCAAATAGAGTGGTTTCATTCTTATTCTAGCAACTTACTGAGCAATGAGCATGTGATCCAATCTTGTTGAGTAAGACACATGGGAAGTCTAATGGGAGGCTTCTTGAGATATTTTTCTTTCTCTTAAAAAATAAGGATACACAAAGTCCATTATTATTACTTATATTTTTATGTTGGTTTGTTTTTTTTTTCCCTCTGTGATGTGATGTCCAGAACTTTGGTGACCATCTTGGGACATCGAAGGGAGATATCCTGAGAATATCAGAGTGAACAAAAGAAAGCACCTGGAACCCTAAAAAAATTATTGACCTGATTTAACTAAACCTTGTATTTCCATTTTTCTCTTCAAATGAGATAATACAAGGTCAGACAATTAATTTTGTGAACTCGTTCTAGAAAAAGTGCTACACACCTCATTGCTAAGTATCACTGTGGTCACCTTCGAAGTTTCCCTTGGGAAGCTGTGCACGGATGTCAGTGCCTAGTCCACCGTTCAGAGCAATTTTGGAACTCTTTTACTGAAATGGCCATCATAGTTACCATTGTAACCAAAATCTGACAATCAGGTGCACGGACTCGCCGCCATGCACTTACCTTGGCAACACTATACAAACAACTCGATAAGCTGTCATAACCTTGGTTGGCGTCAGTGCACAGCTTCCCAAGGGGAGGACTTCGAAGGTGACTAGTGATATCCAGCAATGAGGTATGTAGCACTTTTTCTAGCATGAGTCTGTGAAATTAATTGTTCAACCTCATAAACAACTTCTGGTTTCGATATTTTGGGTTAGATTTTCTATTCCTTGAGGTACAAAATGACTTAACTGACATTTGGCCTATAAAATGAAATTTGTCTGTAGATGGTTTGAACACCTAGAAGTGAATTTTCTTGTAAGTCAATAAACAGGGTTTCTGGCTTCACTATGGGGTGGAGGAAACAGGAAAGAACATCACCTAACACTTATAACCAAAAAAAAAAAAAAAAAAAAGCCAAATAATTCACAAAATTGGAACTGCTTTGAATTCATCACAGACCTGTGGTAACAGGGCAAACAATTAGCTTAAGAAATGCAAAGAAAGACAGATGCCCCAAGGAAAAAATACCTCAGCTGCAGCAAACACCAGATCCCCTAAGAGCTGGTGAGAAAAATTTGGTTAAAATTTTTAAATTCTTAAATAACAAGTGTGAGACATAGGGTATAGAGCAAGAGTACAGAAGTGCTGAAAGCCACACCAAACACGAGAGAAATTTATACCCACTTACAAGGTCTCTCCATATACCTCACCGAGTGTGCATGAGAGCACCGGAGAGGCCTCCCTTGTGGAGCCGACCTGGGGACGGGAAGAGCAGCCATTGAGGTGAAGTTCAGCCCATGTATCTCTCCTGTATCTCCTACAGAATAAACGTCTTCTCCCACCAGAGGAAAGGCATTAACCCCTGCCACCCTCGGGGTACAGGTGAAGGCACATAGCAGCCAGAGAGAAAAAGCTCTGGGAAAGGGCAGTAATACACCCAAGGCTCAGGCCACTCGGGAGCCTTTAGTGCCCGATGAGCAAGCAGGAGGACCAGTGAGGAGGCCCCACGTCTCAGGCCCAGGGACAGAGCACCCTCTAAGACTGGGCCTGAAGTAGAACAACACAAACACCTCCACTCCACTCCTCAGCACCAGGCTAGAAAACTCAAGAAACAAGTAACTGCGGTCTTCGAAAGTACGGAGAGAGACCTTTCTGAGGAGTGCAGGGAGGGCCTGAATTTGAGAAGCAAACAGACATTGCGGAAAACCTTCCAGCAAGCCACTCCCCAGGCTAAACAAAAGGTCATGCGTTTGGTAGAGTGAGGGCAGCCATGACAAGGAAATAACCCAAACCCAGCCCTTCTGTCTAGGTTGACAACCCCAGACACTTACAGGCCTAGCAAAAACAAGAGGCATTCCCTTTATCAGGTATACATATTATTGACCTCAGTCTATACTATTCTACGTAAAGTGTTCAGTTTTCAACCAAAAAAAAATTGCAAGACACACAAAGCAGCAAATGAAAATAGTACACTATTGAGATACAAAGCAATCAACAGAATCACAATCCAATATGAGATGTTGGAATTGTCAGACAGGACCTTAAGCCCCCTCAAGAAACTCCCTCCAGAAGCTCCCTCAAGAAGAAATATATAACTTGAATAGTCCCATATCTTTTGAAGAAATTGAATTTCTAATGAAAAATCTTTCAAAACAAGTCTTATCTCTGGTAACTTCATGACAAGTTCTACCAAATGTTTAAGAAAGAAAAAATAAAAGCTTTGTCCAAACTCTCTCAAAATATAGAAAAGATGGAAAAAACTCCCAACTCATTTAATGAAGCCAGCATTACTCTGCTACTGAAACCAAACATGTTATAAGGAAAGCCCAGACCAATGTCCCTCTTGAACGAAGATGAAAAAAATCTCAGCAAATCTTAACACACTAGGATGAAAGGGAACGTCTACAACCTGACACAGGGCATCTACCAAAAACTCACAGCGTATGCCACCTCCTGTCATTCCTATTCAACATCATCCTGGAAATCTTAGCCAAAAAAATAAGGCAGAGAGAGAGAGAGAGAGAGAGAGAGAGAGAGAGAGAGA